>CM060843.1:106266868-106479368 GCA_030762175.1 Metallyticus violacea | reverse complement strand
ACAATCACATTATTGACAGCAAAGTTAACAATACTCATAAATGTTTACTAATACATAAATAGTATTAATGAAAAACGAAAAAAATATTAACTTAAGAAAAAGAGAAACAAGAAAATAAAAGAGCAATAATATACAACAAGCGCCAGCATTACAATTTATACATGTATCAACCTATGTAAATCCTGAAAGTGAAAATAAAGATACAAACAAAACATAAAACTAAACCCTGACAGTACTATGAAAGAGATAGGAACATTTATGATAGTAATAAAAATAATAGAATGAATAATTCTACAGCAGGATAAGACAAATAAATACACGATTTGTAACAAAAGGCATTTAAATCTAGGGTAATCGATTATTTGTAATAATATTTTATTTCTTATGAAATGCTCCTAAAGTTCGGCAGTCTCTGACATCCCGCGGCAATGCATTCCAGAGACGGGCAATGGTTACGGTGAATGAAATTTATGACACTTAAGAAACTCAAGCCTAAAAGAAGAGACCTCTAAGTAATTTATTGGCCTTTTCACGCTCTGGATTGAATGGGACGCTAATGGCCAGATGTTAAAGAACGTCCTTAAAACACCAAATAATAATAATAATAATAATAATAATAATAATAATAATAACAACAACAACAACAACAACAATAATGTTAACAGCAACAGTCATTAATGTTGTGTGTGTGAATTTACGCCAGGGCATGACGGTTTGTTACGCGGACTTTCAGCTAACCGGCGCGACTATTTAATAACTTTCTTCTACAGTAGTGCTTCTCAACCCGTGGGTTCCGACTCACTGTCGGATCTGAAGGGGCTTTTATTGGGTCGCAAAGTCCCCCGATGGGCAAAGTGAGGACCCACAAAAGTGTACATTATAGTGCAGAAATGCAATACAAAGCCTTACAAAATTTTATTTTCTGTTTAATCTAATCTCTTTACACTTCCAATACAATGTTTAATAATCGCATTGGATTTTATGTGAGTACAGCAACTTATCAAAGTTATCAGACACTCCATCCGCACGTCGCGTGCCGTGTTCACGCCCGGCTCTCTTTGTCTCGCGGAAACTCAATAAAGTTGCCCGGAACGCAAATATGTGCATTTAAATAAAATAATAATTTTCGAATTATTGTTTCTTATTGAATTTATAGCCGAAAATCTATTAATTAAATTTAAAATTTCTATGTTTCATTTGAAAATTCGTTTTCTTAAGAAGTTTATATAAATTTTTTTAACAAAAAAAATAATAAAACTGAACATACACATTATCCCATTATTGATGGACAGCTTTAGTCAGTCATCATTCAATATTAAGTGAATTTCCTTAAGTTGATAAAGGCGGATATTTGGCTTAAACTGGGGACATTGAAAAGGAAAGAACACGTAAAGGATGATGGAGAATCATGTTCATGCCTCTTCTTCGAAATCTCATCAGTCACATTAGTTCGACGAGAACAAAATACTTTAATAACATTCAACAAGTGCTCAGTTAGCTAGAATAATTTGTTTTTGTGTTATTACAGTGTACTAATTTAAATTTACGGGTGCCGTGAAGTTTAATGTCCGGACTTGAAAGGTTAGGAACCACTGCCCTATACTATGATAAGAAGGATTTTACAGACAATTCTCAAATATGAAAAAACTCAAATACATCCTCTGTGTCATGCTCGAACATTGTTCGGTGTTATTCTGACTTACTCTGTATGCTTTTAATTTGCTTTATTGTTTATATTTATTAAATGTAGCGGGAAAAGTCGTCTAATAGAAATTTTGCTCTAAGAAGATACTTGCATAACGGGAAATCTTATTTCAGGACACAAAATAGCTCCCCTCACGAGTGAATTGCACAGTGAAACAGCAACATTGATTAGAGTGAAATCTTCTAAAATCTACAGCAGAATAAAAAGGTTTAACTTAGAGATGGCTGCTTAACGACAGCACCTATCTCCGCGTGGCTGACACAAAGTGAACATAGTAAATTATTTTACATTTGAGTGGTTTAAACATACACCATACAGTCTCGATTTGGGACCCTCGGGTTTTTATTTTTTATAATTTGAAAAGAATCAATGCGGAGTCAGAAATTTGCAGAGGACTAGTGATGGAACGTTTCTCTGTCATGGACGCGAAATTGCCTTAGCATCAGCCCTACAGTGTCAGCTGTGCCTAGTGTTCCGAAGTAAATAACAGGTTTCTGGCATGCAGCCACAAGCTCTAACCCCCTTCCTCTAACGCCAGGCTTATGCTGATATCTAAAGATACGTACCGATGACGAAGTAATGAAGGCGGCGAACCCAAACCAAAAGACATCAGCTAGCTTATGTGCAGATACAGCAAGGTTGCTGGAAACAGAGTTGCTATATGGAAAAATAATCCCAAACAATTTTCCTTCCTCATCATGTAAAAAAAATACCAGTTATTTAATGAACTCGCTGCTTATAACTAAGGAACTGATATAACGGGTAAAGACGTCATCATAAATATAGAAGGTACCAAAAATGTATACACACTTCAAGCAAAGAAAGAACTGTGTTAACATAAAAAAACTGAATTCACACCAACAGAAAATGAAGAGCACTAATTATCTTAGACTTTTACAGTTAGAACAGTTGCAACAGTTACTCAAAATGCCCACTTCTGAAAACGTTGAATTACTGATTGAGCAACATTTGCGAAAGAGTCACAGTACTGCATTCTTCGTCAGGGTCATCTTCGTTTAATGCATGCAAATTTCTTGGGATGAAAACTTTCAACTTTTCAATTTTGCGTTTTAATAGTACGACGTACGCTGGTTCTGCTAATCTCAGTCTCACGTGATTTCTGCGGTGAGTGCTCAAAACGTTCCAAACCAAAGCCGAGGACGCGGGGCTTGTTGCTGTGCGAGGTCTCCCAGACCTGTCCTTGTGAACATCACATACAGTACCATGAATCTCAAATTTGTCTGGAATTAGTGCAATTATTACTCACGTTGGCGATTCTGTTCTGTACACATGTCTCCATTGCCTTTGAACTTCAACATTCTCAATTTTTCAATTCCACTCCAAAATTGTTTTCCGCTGTTCAAACGATAATCTTGGCTCCATTTTGTTGTAGCAACGTAATGTGAGTCACATCTGTTTACATAATATCATACGAAAATCTTGGGCTCATAGGTTCAAGGCCGCGATTTTAACCTAACTTGTTCATTGTTGATTTACCTGTCACTCATAATGTACGTGAGTCATGCTCACTATCCCTAGCTACCTTACCATGTCCGACCATAGTTACGATTTCCTCCATCTGAGTCTATTACATCCCGGAGGCCTCTTAACTTATCTCTTTGTAAAGTTTTTATTGCTAAGAGCAAGTACTTTCAAGCCTAGGCTTCATAGTTAACCACACTATCAGGGTTAATTTATCGCCTAACATATGACTCATATTACAAATAAGTTTCAGAGCTCAACGCCAATTTAGAGCTTGTCACCCAATAAATAAATCTAAGAGGCAAACTGTCTGCAAAAGTAAACATTCATTATTGGTAATTCAAATTTAAACACGATATAAAGAAATTTAATTAGAATGTTTTATTTGGGTTAAAATTAGTTATTAGGCAATATACACTAGCGGGTTTATTTAATTTCAATTTCATTTGCTGAGGTTGGCTTTTTCCAGGAGTCGACTGTGAACATGAAGAATGAATTATGGCTGATTTATACGACAAAAGTACAGGTGTGCAATGTGATTTCTGTTAAAGATATGGGCTTTTACATGTTGTAAAAAAAAACAGTATGAGAAAAGAATGGAGTTTGAAAGTCATAAATACACATTTTATCCCACAAATTAAGGTTAATTTTCTAATAATGACTGAAATGTTTATACAAGAAGGCTAAGATCTAAAGTCTCACTTCAGAAATGAACAGACATGTGATTCTCATGGAGTGTATGTGAAGAACATTAAAACATTCTGATTGAGAGCATAAACCCAGTTGGGTATCAGGATGACATAAAGAGGCGTTAGAAATAAGCTATGACATTACATAACATTGATTGCCTTTACTTCATGAAATAATTGCAACTATATAATATTATGTTGGTGTAGCATTCAAACTTTAACACATTCAAATTTACTGTAAATTATGAAATAACTTAAAGCTTCTATTTTTACTGTATGAAATGTAGTGAATGTGTCGCTGGAGGGGAAGTAAGGACGGGGCTATTTGTTTGAGACACAAAGTTCAAATCTGTCTTTCATAAATAAGAAAATAAGCGAAAAGTCATCTAAAGCTAAAGAAAGGGTAAACTAACGTTAGCTTGCAAGAGGGAACAAGCTGGTTCATGCAGTTGTATACGTAAATATTTTGCTGCTTTTCTGTGAATGGAAAGAGCGAAATTTGCACTTGACGAAGTCCACCACTGATGACGTCACTAATCATATGGAGGCAGTGTTGTGTGTGCACAGCAGAATTTTGATTGATACACTCTAAAGTGTGCTAAACTACTGCTTAAATCTTTTCGTATTCAGTAATCCGAACACACAACAAAGTGTTTGGAAATATAGTAATTAAAAATACTACACTGCCATGAACACATTCATACAAAAACAGATTTTACTATCCTCATAAACATTGCTTGCGATATCATCAGCAAGTATACGGAAGCATTATCATACCCCTTAGAACAATTAGAGCCCAAAATAGGGCGAGTTTGCAAAAGTTTAACTTCCCCCCCTCTTCTGAATTAGAAAGACCAAAGTATTACCGCTCCATTTGGAAAAGAATCAGACATTCTGGATGGGTGAGCCAATTAGAAACCAAAAGAGCCTTGACGTGCAAAATTAGGGAAATGATGACATCACGACACCTAATTATAACACGACGCGACCAAGGTGGAGGAACGATGAAAGCAATGCATTGCAGGTAACTTTACATGCTTAAAAATAACCACCTATTGTAAATAAAAAAATCCATCATTGTCTTAAACTTGACATACAGTTAGATTTTTCAAGCGGTTCCATGAAAAGGGTCGTGACGTATAACGTTACTTAATTGATGACATCACGTTGGCAGCCTGTGGCGGACTCACTATATCTTGCGAGCAAAAGTGACCTATGCTTTTATTGTATTATTCGTGATGCATGCCTTATAATGTCTACAATGTCAGAAACAAATAACACATTGTGGGAGAGTTTATTTCTTTTGATGTCATTTGACACGAATAAAGGTGGGTAGAAAAACGAAAGGAAGAAATCGCAACGAAATATTCAGATATTAATTTCGGTATATTAATTACATGCAAGGGTGAAATAACTTAAGCCTTTATTGAATAGTGTTTAACGCCCGTTTTTACTACTGAGACACCACACGCGGTGGACAATGATAATTTTTTGAGGAAACGTTCCAGACCTAAGTTTAGGGTACTTCCCCGGCATTTGCCATTTATGAGGACTGAGAAAAACCTGGAAAAAACCTCAGTCAGGGAGGACGGTCCTAGCGGGATTCGAACCCCAGACCTCCCGTTCACGAGTCCGCGCCTTAAGGACCTCGGCCCTCTGTGGTGGTAAATATTTTAACAGTTATCATAAATAAATTTAATGAAATAGAAGAATAAAACCTCGAACTGAACGCCCGACACATTTCATTTACTACCCAAAACTTCTATAACCGCAACATTTCCAACCCATCCACTTTCACATCTACATAGAAGTTTCGTTTTATAAACTTATCACGCTGCTCAAATAAATAAACAGATAGGTGTTGCCTTTTTTACAATACAACAGAAGGAATTTTATCACCTTTGACTGTAATCTACGAGCTGCATAAATAGAAAACAAAAGATACAGTTGGTTTGTTTGTTTTTCCTTAACATTTATAATAGTAGTTGCCTTATAGGGCATTTTCATAGGAAAGAAAACTAAATTAACAATTTAGAAACCTTTTTGCACTATTAGACGTTATTAGAAAATATAATTGTTATCGTATTTAATGTTTACTGAACAAATGTGATAATTTTTTTTAAATAAAGGTTGCTACTGGGAGGAAACAGAAAGGATGAATATTTCTGATATTAACGCAACAAAGACACGACCTCCGCTCTACATTATTGTACTCAAGCATGCACTGTCTTCTCTTGCTACCTTCATTTTCAGCGTATGATCAGTTCAATCTGCTCACTCACCTGTGGCGATAGTATCAATGTGAAGCACTGAGGCACATGTTGGTGCAAATGCTAGAACAGAACTGTTCGGACAGTAGCGGCACGCGAGCGAGAGATCTCACGTCGCGACGCTAACGTCATCTGCATCTCGTGGCCGGCACTTCATTTCGTTATTGGGATGTTCTTAAAAAATTCGTGCGCCAGCCAGGTACGGTTAAGTGGCTCTTATCTTCAGACATTGTAATCTGGGACAAACATATCTCGTCAGTAGAGACTAGAAATACCAAATTAAATTAAAATTAACAAAGCCGGAAGCAGAGCCGACGGAAACGGTTTTCCATACAGAGTAAAGTTTTACAGTATTTAATAAAAATGTTTGTATTTTCATATTTTAAAAATCTATATCGTTTAATAAATTAAGAGGGTCATTGAAGGATGCGATTACAATGAAATATCTCTCCCATTTCTGTCATTATGAAATCTCTGCCTAAATGACTGAGAATGGGAATTAAATAAGAACATACACTAATGTGAATTTGCAGCTTTCTGATGTTAAGGGATGTCTGTTTTTATCCTATTAAATGAATATAATACCCTGAACTATGGAGGATATAAACTGTTTATAAACATTCTTCTTTATGAATAGTTATAAAGTATTTCAATAAGACATTATTATTATTATTATTATTATTATTATTATTATTATTATTATTATTATATTACATTACCTTGATACACTATTATAGTCGGAAGCATTTCTTAAAGCGAGTTGTTGGCCAGTTTTCCAGTTGTTAAAGGTGATATTTTCCTCGGCACAGGTACATAGCGGTCTTTATATATATAATTAACTAATTCAATTGTTCTTTCTACTGCTAATATTTCACTCGCCTTTGACCCCTGATTTTCCTTGTAACGTTCAAACTAATGCACGTAATTCAACCACGGACTGCCTCTGTGTAAGAGAAGTACTTCATAGCAAGTGCTCAAAGATGTTGGCATTAGCATCCAGACGTGTCTGCACATGCCTCTTCATGCTACGGAAGGCATTCATAACGAGCCGGAAGAATTTCTCGAATGTTTTCCCGCAGTTCCACCAGAGCCCGTGACTCGTTGCATTACTTCCCTTTTCAGCAAGTCCCATGGGAAGAGACCTGGTATGACCTTGTGGTTAAAGTTGTTTACAAATGACACGATCTTCGAAAAAGAAAACAATGCTGACACTGGAAATGTGGCAGGTGGCACCTTACCGTTTAAAATAGCCAGCACGCAGTTCCACGAAGTCACAGCTGATTCACAAACTCGTGGAACGTGTGGACTGCAGTATCTACAGTTGGGACCAATAAAGCGGCGCCGCAATTTTTTAATCTTGAGCATGTGTGTTATACATGAGTGGGTATCTCAATAACCAAATACCAGTGAGTATTCTGGAAATTGACGTGTCCACATTGGTGGAGCTACGCTTCGCTGGAAAAGAACACCTGCAGTCCGATATTACCGAATATTAACAACCTGCTGGGACCAATGATTGTAGCTGAGTACTTTCTGTTTGTCAGGAGCTCAGTTCTTGCACAACAGTAGCGTAATATGCAAGCAGCTTTGCTTTCATTTTGCACCTCGTCATGTGTGCTTTAGGGAATTTCTCTCTCCTGCTGCAGTTTACACACGGACTTCTGTAAGGATCTCTGCAGTCCTGCAATGTTGATTCTGGTAGTTTTGGAAATTTAGGTACTGAATCGAGAATTTTGCATGTGGTTTCTGAAATCCAAATTGTCGACAGTTTTCTAGTACGTGAGGACAATAAGCGTGTTCAATTTATTACTATACCTCACACCGTGTGTTGTTCGTGACAGTAATGCCTTAAGCTCCACTATATCATAAAAATAGTTGCAAGAGAACAATCATAGCTGCAGATAATTAAATACGATTTGTTTGGTAAATTGATAATTTCGTGTACTTAAGTGAGAGTAAATGAGAAAGGAGATTTACAAATAATTTGCTAATGCGTTTAATTAAATTTGCACGTGTCACCTGAATGAAAAATATTATCATTATCAAACCAATTCAAAGTTTCCTACTTATTTTCTTTGTAAACGAAACACCTGTTAAAAACACGCACGGTAGCTTTTAACTTTCTGGGCTTCTTTCTTCTTACTTCTGCAAAAACCAGGCAACTGAAAAAGTGCACTCAGCTTTTTGACAAAATTGAGCTCTATTTGCATGTCACTGCGAGGTGGTATCCACAATATTCGGTACTGGTGCTGGCATCTCGACATAGTTGCAGCAGAGTTTTGTACCGTTAGGTGGCAACACTAGCACATCTGATGAGTGAGTGTTTAAAGTTTCATGCAGCTGGGTAGATATGTTGAGATTCTATAGTACTTTTCATGATACTCTGTGTGTAGTGTGTGACAATTTTACGATGGATCTAAGATTAGAACAGAAAGTGTGCATCAAAAGCTGAGCAAATCTCAGGAAAAATGCTACGTAGACCCTCGCAATAATTCAACAAATATTTGGGGGACAAAGCATGAGCCGTACACGTGTGTTTGAGTGGCATGCTCGGTTCAGGGTCGGCCGTACAGCAATTGAAGACGATGCTCACACCGGTAGGACCGTCAGCTGCACAACACCTGACATTATTGCCAAAGTTATACAACTCGTTCGTGAGGATCGACGGTGAACCATTGAAGACCTTGCTCATGAAGTGGGAATTGGTTACGAGACATGGCAACGAATTTTAACTGATGAATTGGGCATGCATTGTGTCACCGCAAGATTTATGCCAAAAATCCTGACAACTGATCAGAAGGCGTAGCGTGTTGAAGTTTGCACAGAGTTTCGTCAGGCCGTACCCGATGATCCAACCTTCTTGTCCAGGATCATCACCGGCGACGACAGCTGGAAGTAGCTTATGACTCTGAGACAAAACAGCAATCCTACCAGTGGAAGAGCCCGAACTCACCAAGATCCCCCCCCCCCCAAAACCCCGAGTCAAGTGAAGAGCAAAGTCAAGAGCATGCTCCTCGTTTTCTTTGATACCAAGGCGATTGTGCACAAAGAATTCGTCCTACCAAATCAAACAGTGTATTCCACGTACTACTACGACTTTCTGCGACGGCTCCGTGAAAATGTGCGGAGACGATGGCCCGAACTTTGGCGACAAGGGAACTGGCTATTGCATCACGATAATGCGCCCTGTCACAGTTCCTTGTTCACCAGGAGCTTTTTGAGGAAAAACAACATGACGGTTGTCCCCCACACACCGTATTCGCCTGATTTGGCACCCTGCGACTTCGCTCTATTCCCCAATCTGAAAATCAAGTTGAAAGGACGTCGGTTTGACACAACTGAGAATTCAAGAAGAATCGCTGTCTGTGCTAAACACCCTCAAAGAAATGACTTCCAAGATGCACTTGGAAAACGGCAGAATCGCTGGGACCGGTGAATACGCGTGGAAGGGAACTACTTGGAGGCAGTCATTGGTCTCAAAGTACGTTTTTGACCAGATGGCAGCACCAGTCCCGAATATTCTGGATACTACCTCGTATCTTTCAAAGCGCTATAATTTCTTTATTTTTGAATTATGAAGCATTTAATTTTACCAGAGCTGTTAGAAGAAAGCCAAGAGCGAATTGTAAACCATTTTTCAAGTATGTATTTGTATTTGGCTACACACACTACCTGTTTTTCTACACCTACTCCCGATGCTGTAATATCACATTCTTACATACTCGTGCCATCCTCGCTTGCATCTTCATGTTCCTATGCTACATTACAACTTTTATCACAAAATACACCGCTCTGTAAACTGAAACGACAACTTTCAGCCTCTAATGCATCTCTGCATTTCTACCAAGACAGATTTGCACTATTTCATGTGATATGATTACATTAAGTGACACCGAGCGGAATGGTACAGGCGGTAACGCTTAATATTTGCATTCAGAAGGTTCCGGCTTCAAATCCTTTGGGGCTGACCATATTGACCACGAGTTTTTTCGTATTATCCTATGGCGGGAAGATGCAGAGACACAAACGCCCAGCCGCAAGGTTTAAGTACCGAAGTACCAAGCCAATGCAATTCTTAGTGACACAACAATCGGTTAAATAATACACTGTAGCCTACTACCTTCATGCTTATATGCGTACATTGAGGGGCGAACAGCTTTCTTTGCAGGGAAATAAAGCAACATTATTTGACGAGGCAGGGAAATTTCGCATTAATTCTAGCGAGTATCTGACGATCTTCTATTTCACTAGAGCAGATGTTGCGTGTATATAAGCATACTTAATGAAGAAATACATCGTCAATCTAATTTCTGAACACATAGAGTGTAGTTGTTCTTTAGAAATTAAGAAATTTGTGTTTGTATTCTGCGAAATTATTAGTTACTTTATGATAATTATACCTTTTTGTTAGCTATTTTGTGTTTATACCAATTTTGGATAGTAATGGGGAAGCTGAAAGATCTATTGGTTCTAGTAGCAAAGTTCTCAAAAAAAGTAATAAAAAGCCAAGCACTAACTATTGAGGCAAGTTCTATAAACATACGCAGAAAGTTAAAATATATATATAAATGTCGAAACCTTATAAATAAGCAACGGGATTTTATAAGCTAAAAATTTGAAAATATTATATTTTATCTAGTAAAAAATGAAAAATATGTATGAAATGCACAATTTTTTGTTTCAATATTACAAAATAGTAAAAATTTATTTTAAAAAGTCAATATGTTGAAACGAAGATGGATTAAAACAACTCGTTATTGCAGTAAAACTATGAAATATTTCCCCAAGTTTTCCATCACAAACCGACGTGGGCTATCTCGGAACAATGCACGACTGGAAATGTTCAACTTAACAAGAAGATAATTTTGCATATTTCATCAAAGGAATGTCACCGACACAAAACTTTCATTTCACCAACGTTCATTTACCTTTTCGAAACGTTGGAAATTTTACATATCGTAATTTCTGTTCAATATATTCTACTATTAACTTTGAAAAAATCACCTAAACTCAGCATCATATTGCTGTAAACGAGAATGAATACTTGGCTTTACGAGGGTATATATATATATATATATATATATATATATATATATATATCATTTTAACAAAAGCCTTATCTGGTGTCATACATCTGTTAAATAAATAATTGCAGCTCTAACTTCCGCTCCGCTGTGTTCAGTTGTTCAGATATGGTTGCATAAAGAAGGCTATGTATAAAAGATTGTGACATGTTCAAAATGGAGTATCGACCTGTTATTAAGTTCTTCACAAAAGAAGGACTTACTCCAAATGAAATTAAACAGCAATTATACGGTGTATATAGGGAAGCATCCCCCTCACATTCTACCGTAAAAGAATGGGCCAAATTTGTTTGAATGAGTGGAGAAAACATTGAAGACGAAGAACGTTCAGGTTGGCCCTTGAAGGTGCTGAATAAGTCGAAGGCCCAGTTCGCAAGGTAGTAGCGATTTTTCAAAGGCTACTGTCAGAAAAAGATGAAGGGGTCTTTCATGGTAAATTTCATTACTGTGTAGACTCTGTCCAGTTGATTAGCCTGCTCTTTTCCGGGATTTTGTAGACCTGAAGCTCAGCATGTGGACGATTTAATTTTAACATGTAGTATTCCTCTAGTTTTAGTTGTATTGAGGTAATGTGAACTCATAATAATAAACGACACTTATTATTTTTAAAACTCGTTCTTAAACTCCCGCATCCTATTTTAGTTTACGCGGCACAGCTGATAATATAATAGGTTAGTAGTTCTTCGTTTATAACTGTTTTATCTCTATTTCTATGTAATTGTCTTCTGCAGTGGAACGACGCGCCATTTTACTAGGATGAGAGAAAGGGACATTAATTTCAAGAGTTGATGTGTTTGTGCACAGAAATAGGATCGGAGGATTAAGCTTATATTATACAAGTAGATTTAAGGGTGAATCATGAAAATAAACTATTTTTTAATATTTGTGACAGTTCCTCCGTTCCACTCCTACAAAAATATAATTTTAATGTGTATTAATGTAAATCCAATTATCATATTTGGCAATGTAATTAGTAATATAATCTGTGTAATTAGGGAAGAAGGGTAAATGTAAATTAAAGTTTAGAGTACTATTTTAATATCTAAAGTAAATTTTAAACATATTCAAGACGTATTTAGGTCATTTTATTCCCCCCTGTACATACAAAATTCCTTGTACTGACTTTCGACATGTATTAATAATTCGCTTTCATTATTTCACTAATTACGGAAAACTTACAATATTTTCATTTCTATTTCAAGACTCTTAACTTTCTAGCATTTTCTTTCCATTGCGAGAATTGTGAATGATTAATAATGTACGTTATAACTTTGAGACAGTTCTGCAAACTAATTACCAACTCTATCCGGCAACAAGCCAAATGATCAATTCATAAAATTGCAGTTCATAACAGTTTCTAATCACGCTTCAAAATGGCTATTATGACCTGGGCTGCTAGATGATTGCTGATCATTGTCGCCAAATTTATACAGATAAGTCGCCAAAAACAACTAAATATGACATAAAATGAAATGAAAATAAACAGCATCATAAAAATATATAATATATTGTTTAGAAATTTAATTATGGGTAATACTGTTTGGTTTTTCCTTTGTGAGACCACTCCATATGCAGTTGACCGCAGCTGCTGAGCTCTGCAGCTCTCATCTCGTCCTCATGCTTAAAATCCGGCTGGGAGCCGGAGGGGAGGTCAGTGCGATTTTAATTCTAAGAACGTACGGACTTGTTCTGTATGTATTAAGTGTTCATTAGGCGGAGTATTACAGTGTATTAATTTACATTAATATGACTCAATTCAGGTATTCTATCCCTCAAAGAGTATTCTTTACGATTCTTACGTATATATAGAACCGACTTGTGATTGCTTTAAAAGAGATCCCTAATATTCAACTTCCAAGTCGAAATTTGATTCACAGATTGGTAAATAAATTTCGTGAAGTGAGAAGTACTTTTGATAAGAAAACTTAGATAACATTGGACATGCTCTGGAACGTTTCCGCAAATAATCACTTTGACTAACGGAAATGTCCTATTTCTATGTCCGAATGGCTGCAAAGCTACTGAAGTTAAAACCCTATAAAATTACTGTAGTGCAAGAACTTAAAGCGGGTGACTCTATATCCAGGAGTGCATTTTGTGAATAGATTTAAATAGTATGCATGTCGAAGAAATTAACCCTACTAATTTTCTTTACAGACGAATCTTGGTTGCACCTATGTTAATTAACTAAAAAAAAAAAAAACGGATACTGGAGTTCAGAAAAACCTAATCTGGTTCGGAAGGAACCCCTAATCGGAAAGATAGGAGTGTGGTGCGTCATTTACGGCGAGAGAATAATAGGCCCTATTATTTTAATACTCAATAGTGATAGATATGTTCAGAATATTTTACAATTCTTTTATTGTGAATTTTGTGAGGGAACGTAGATTCGCGACTTTCGAACAGGACTCTGCAACGGTACATACAGCCTGTCTCCTTGTATGCAATTCATGAAATATTCGACAATAGAGTCATTACTAACAACATATGATCTCCTTGGTCTTCTTTTAAAGCCCTGCAACTTTCATCTCTCTGAGGACATTAAAGAAAAAAGTGTACAAGACAAATTCACACACATTAAATAAACTGAAAAGTAACATTCGTGAAGAAATATCTTCCTCTTCTTAGAAAGAACTGCAGAAGAAATAATTAATTTCATAAGCCGTTGCCAGAAATGTGTGGAAAATGAAAGGCGCCAGTTCCAGCATCTTGTTGCTTAATAATGATGATTAAATATATTTTTAAATATGTAAGTGTTAGTAATAACTTGCGTGACAGCGGACTTTCTGACACCCGAGCTACTGGCTTGAACCGACCCGACCGATCAGCGATGGAGAAATCAATCATTAAATTCAGCTGCAAATAAGCAATTCTTTTCCTAATACTCAAAAAGCTTATATTTGATGAAAAATATCAATAAAAATAAAAAAAACAACTCAAAATTGCCTTTAGCCCATAACCTCTTCTCCAATTACCGTACCTTTAAACTCGCATTCGCAAATTTCCATGTCATAGCCGCCATCTTTCATCATCTGTGATAACGTTTGGTGTTCTCGATTGCCCATATTCAATACAACAGATTGGCAACTGGGAAAGTATCGCTTAGCCCGTGATAAAAGCACATCTTCTCATCAGTTTTCTCAGATGCTAAGTATGCCGGTAACTGTTGTTTTTACAGGGTCAAAGAAGTCTAAAGCATAGTTAATTGTGAGATTTCACTTGATTCCAGACAGCACGTTTAGAAATACCACTAATGCCATCCATCCATTAGCTGAGAAAAAGAACCTCTCTCCATCTAGATCACAACCTAGGGGTATAAAGCATCATTGGGGTAAAGTATATTTATTTTTAAACTGAGCTCATTAGAAAAAATGTTTACAATTTTCAAACTTTATATTTCTTTATAATTTTGAGCAATTCAATCTTTAAACATAGAAATAATACAAAACATCTATCATGACTTAAATAATACATCACAACAATAAATTACTTCAAAGCATTTTTCACCAATTAGTAATTAAGACTTTCATCTATCCCTAGCTCTAATGAGAGTTTTGAATTTTATCTTGTCTAGCATCTAAATTATTTTTGGCAAAGTTAGCCAGCAAAATAGTTTCTTATATTCTTGAAAGTTTGCATTTGCATACGTTTCGCGTAGGAATGTTTCTTGAATACTTGCAACTGTGACTGCAGTTCAGTTATGACATCCTCAATTGATCTTCCATTATCAGTCAATTTAGGGCGTCCTATTTCTTTCCGTTATTTCCATTGAGTATCGCTGGATATCCACATTTTCATCAATCAATGTAAGTAGTTCACTTGTTCATGGTATGCTAGAAGCAAAGCTCAGAAGTTTCTTGTCAATGACCTCTACAAGGAAACTAAAATTGGCTTGGTGCTTGCATTCTGGTAGCATTTGACTTGATAGAAATAATATTGTGTCATTGATAACTTAATTTTGTTTGAGAGCTATTCTGATTTGATTTGAGGAGATTATATGTCTTTGACAGCAACGATCATGTAACGCTTCAGTTAACACCACCCTGTTACCAGTTTTAGAATCCTTAAAGGACTTTAACCTTTAATGCCAGGAGCTTGCTGCCTAATATCATCTTGAACATAGAACAGCTAAACTTCAGTGACAGTATTATGGAGTGAATGATTATTTAATTTTTCTCCTTCAAATAGAGTCTTGGTCATATTAGGTATACTTTAAAGCTCAAGCTACTTTATAGCAGCACAGAAGGGCTTCCGTAATTCTGTTTATAGCTTTCCAAGTGATGGTGAATCTTATGCGATATTAATTTGGAATAACGAAATACTTTACTTGTACTTCTTGCACACGTTCCGCTCTATCTTTTGTCGGTACTTTCTTTTCCTTTTAGATTCTTTACGTCTGTATTCTTGCAATGAACTTATCTTCTCTCCCCCTCCCTCTCCCCCCTCTCTCACCTTTTCTTTATGACTTTCATACTTGTCTTTATCTTCCACGTTAACTTCTGCATCCTTTTAGCTGATGTCGGTTTTCACTGTCTGAAAACGGCTAAGGATCCAATTATACCAATGCATATAATGCAGGGAAGGATATGTGATAAATTTTGACAATTAAATTACAGTTCTTTAACCATACACATGCACATTATTAAAGTGTCATCTCAATATTGAGAAAGTTTATGCTTTTATGCAATTGGTTAAATGAAAATAAAAAAATTAAGTAAACTTTATGAAATAATGAGATAATGAACCAATGAGAGCGTAGAAAAGATAATATCAATGAACATAACCTTCAAACTAAAACCAAAAGCAAGTTTTTCATGATAAAACAAACTGTGAACTGGAAATTTGTCATAGATGGGACATTGAAACAAGTATACATCATATATATATATATATATATATATATATATATATATATATATGGATTATCTTCTTCCATCCATAACTATAAAATTCCAAACAAAAGAATTGAAAGCTTGTTATAGTCATGCCAATTTAAAAGTGTAACACTATGGTCCAGGGCTGAAACTTCTCACTGTCTCCTTAAACTTGTAGTTAATTGATAAAAGGTTAACATATATTTATATATCTTCGTGAAAAGACAAATGTAATGTCTTCTGCTAGCAGATCTTCGAAATTCGATGTAACAATTCTTTTGAAAATTCTGGGTCAGGCTTACGTTGTCATGAGATGACCTAAAATTGTTATTCAAAGCATTTTATGTTTACTACGAGACCTTTAATACGGCAAATTTTATTTTGATACAGACTGCACAACCAACAACTATAATAATGCTCAGAATACTTTTCTGTCTATCTATAATTCGAGTGTTGGTGAAATCCTGCAATCACTATTGAAATTGAACATTACAGGGATGGTTTGCCATGTTTGTTGGTCTAAAGTGGCTTAAAACCGTTTTCACAAGCACAACGAAAATAGGTAAAAACTGCATCCCGTGAGCTACCCAAGGGATCCTCTCAGTTCCAGAGGAATGTTCAAGTGTGGAAGATCCATTAAACCTCACTTGATAGAACATAAGCAACATTTGCACCTTAATCAGCTAGAAAAATCTACAGTTTCAAAACATACCATTCAAAATTACCATGGAAAAATTTTTGAAAAATTTAAGTGCTTATGGTAAAAACTACTGCTCGTGCCTTGGAGAGGGACCTTGGAAATAGAGCAGCATACAGATGATATAAACACAAGCATAGATTTCCAAATAAGCAAGACTTGGAATTCGTTTTTGGTCAACAAGCAACATCTTCCTCTCCAGACGCTTTCAGTCCCCTGATGATGCCAATCGTAGCATCAGCGAAAGCTCAGGTTTTTAAATTAATTTTAACCAACGACTATGGCAAAATATCCCAGTAATTATCATTTTCGATAATAACAACTCCGGCCGGGAAAACCTAAAGAAGATTATTCCTGCAAAATGCTTTCAATTAGTTTATTCTTTTTATTTGATAATAAACAGAGTGTTTAGAATTGTCTGAACGTATTTATCAGCTTCACAAGTAAGTAAAAGTGCAAATATTTTACCATGTAAATATTTCTGATTCAAAAAAGGAAAGCTGAATCAAGTTCTGAGTTAGTTGGCAGTGCTAGCTCGAGTAATGTAAACGGAAATTATGATTCCCTTCAGGATTCACAAAAACCTACTAATACAGAGACGAATATTTTAAAATACGTTTTGAGTAGCTTGGAGATGAACATAAACGAAATCCACAATGCCTTATATGCGGAAGTATTTTGTCAAATCAATCGAACTAAAAGACATTTAGAAAGTAGTCATTCTCATGTAGCTTCAAAACCAAAAGTATGTCTGGAATATCTTTTGAAGTAACTTTCCTTTGGGTTCCTAGAAACTCTGATTTCGATTCTTGTAAAACGTTTGGGCCCAAGTGCAGCGCCCAATGACAGAAAGCCTCACACATACAGGCTGCTTGGGATGGTGCAGTTTCGTTTGGATTGGTACTGATTAAGCAAATAAAAACAAAAGCAGAATAATAATAATTCACTCTTATTCTATAATTTCTTCATTACAATAATTCCCGTCGTCAAACAATAGAGAGAACTGTAACAGTTTTATTACAACTTTACGCTATTTACTTAAGTATTAAGCCTGTGTCTACGACAGTGTAGTTTCAGTTTTAAAGTAAATGTTTTGAAACTAACCAAATGACGTTCACTATCTTGTGTCTACGACAGTGTAGTTTCAGTTTGAAAGTAAATGTTTTGAAACTAACCAAATGACGTTTACTATCTGTAGCCTATGTTATTAATTTTTTTGCTATTGAGAGAGGAGGCTGTCCGCATATCTATTTTGGGGAGTAGCAAGGGGAAAGGTATACTGCCAGCTTAACGAAGGACAAAACATTTGCGTCGTACTGTTTTTGTACTTAATACTAATTTGAGACCAAATTGTGCGGCTATTCGTTTCACAGAGACCCCAACTTCATCATGTGCATATTTTACTATGTATAGTAACAGTGGCACAAAGTGGCTTTTTGTACAGGACAGTCTGAGGCATGGGACGGTGAATTTAATGGAACATCTAATCTATGCAAATACCACGAAAACGACTCTATAATGTTATAATATAATGTTTTCACGTTCAAAATTATAACATTGTGACAATAAATAATAAAAGTAATAATTAAATTGCATACAATATTATATTATCGCCCTTGAAATTAATTCTTGACATTTCACAGAACTTTCCACCGTCCTTTTCTACACAATTCTAGTAGTATACCACGTCGTTCCAAAGCAGTTGACAATTACGTAAATATAGAGGAAAACCAGTTATAATTGCTGGCACGAAGAGTAATCAACCTATAATACGGTCAATCGTAGACTAAAATACGAATATACGAGATTAAGATAATTATTAAAAATAATAATCATAATAAATTGATTTATTATTAAAATAAAATAATTGCATCATTCCATATTACCACAGTACTAAATAAATTTGACATCATCGGCATTCTAGTTCTTCTGTTGGGCTTCAGGTTGTACAAAATCGCAGAGGAGAGCAGACATAAACAAATGAGCTAAGACCAAGGCTAGCAGCTGCATGAAAGGCTCCCTTTACCTCTCATGGGCATTGACTTGGAAAATTGCTCGCGCAATGCAGGCTGAGCCTTCGACTGTATTATTGGTGATCACAGACAACGCACCAGCAACTTAGAATTCCTATTTACGTTATGATTTTAATTAAAGAATCTCCTGTTAACTGGAATATACAGGTGCTTAAAGAAATGACGTAGCAGGAACAGCTTGTGGGTTAAGTAGCGGTGGAGACTTTGGTACAATATTTGACTTATTATTGTTATTATTATTATCATTAGCATCATCCACCGGGTGGTCGAGGTCGTTAAGGTGGGGACTCGTGAGCGGGAGGTTTGGGGTTCGAATCCCTCCAGGACCATCCTCCCTGACTGAGGTTTTTTATAGGTTTTCCTCAGTCCTCATAACTGGCAAATGCCGTGTAGGTACCCTAAACTTAGGCCTGGAATGTTTCCTTCCTTAAAAAAATCTTTCCCTAATATATCATTTCGTTTCATGTATCATCAGTGTCCACCGCCTGTGTTGCCTCAGTAGTAAAAATGGGCGTTAAACACCATTAAAAATCATCCTCTGGGCCAGGATTTTGATGACCTAAATATTTTAAAATAACAACAAAAGGCCTATAAAAGGGCATTTTAAAAAAAATCTAAACATTTTAATGAAAATACTCATCGAAATAATATACGAGATCATGTTCCCATTATCTATGGCATACACTGATCTGCAAACCATTTCCAAACATCACCATTATATTAAAATGGAAAATATTTTATAATTTAATATTAAGTAATGCATTCATAATAAACAGATTAATTAACATTAATGAAATTTTCTTTCTGTTGTACCATTCTTCTAACCACAAAATGACATAAAACCGCACATTGTATGTTGTCATTATTAGGAACTTATGCAATTCCTAGGTTGAAAATAGTGGGGAAACAACATTTCCCTGTTAGGAGTTGAGTCTATTTGTAGGATTCACATACTTCAATTCTTAAGTAATTCCGCATTAGACAGATGTGTACTTTCTCAAAGGTAAATGAACATGCCTTAGTTTGCCGGCCAGTAGGTGATTGCACTTTGAAAAATTCATATCAACGTCTATAGATGTGATAGGAGCGTACTTGAAGTTAACTAAGTCACTGGATTTGACTTCCTCTTCAATGTCAGCCATGCTAAATATTTCCCCCTCGCCACCTGAGTGATGGAACGCAAAACTTTATAGCCCTAATCCTCTTCAGCAACAGGTTTTGTGCTTCCTGATACCGCATACCAATATCACCAGGAACATTTAATGCGTCTTTGGTTGTTCTAACCACATCAACAATCCTTTCGAGAGTTACTCTCAGATCCACGATGAATTGTGAAACTTCTAATATCAGTATGCATACTTACTTAAAGTACTAATAATATTGAATAAGCATAGCGTATAAAAGCCACTGTATAATAATGTTTGAAATCAACCTAAAGTAATAAAAAGGGAGGTAAATTCCCCCAAAATGACAAAATAATTATCTAAAAAACTATAAAAAAAAAACTAATAATATAACATTTCTATTATCTGGAGCACTTGCTCTGGATGTTTGGTACAAATTACCTATATCCATGACGCACCAGTCAATATATTATCTAATTATTAAAACTGTTGTTATTGTTATTTATTCCTTTAATTCGAAAACCATTTTATTTGCAATAAGCACGGACATTGCGTCTTCACTTAACGTCTGGTACTCACTGAGATTAGTAGCCTATTGGACACACTTATTTGTCCATTATTAAAAAATATCCTTTTAAATAAACTCAATGATGGTTATGATTCAGGAAATATTTTGAGTTTCTAGCCTCTTATCATAATGCCTATCAATTTATTTACACATTAATACATTTAAAATATTGCTGAAGACTGGAAACCCAAAACAAGCATTATCTGTTCTATTTTTTTAACAGAATATACAATTTTATAACATTTAGAAATACTTTCGTGTCCGCTTTGTATGTCATTACATTTTTAATGACAGCAGCGGTTTGGTGAGACGTGGAGTCCACTAGTCGTTGCAGTGACCTTGCTGACCACTCAAATC
Organism: Metallyticus violacea; assembly: GCA_030762175.1. Classification (NCBI taxonomy): domain Eukaryota; kingdom Metazoa; phylum Arthropoda; class Insecta; order Mantodea; family Metallyticidae; genus Metallyticus; species Metallyticus violacea. Next base: position 106,458,485 of record CM060843.1, on the reverse strand, counting down.
CAGCTGTGGAGAATAGGTATTTTATTATTTTTTTCTCCTCTTCCAATAACGTCGGCCCTGGTGGTCTACTGGTAACCATACTTGCGTCGTAAAATCAAGGTCGCGGGTTTAATCCCGACCAGGGTCCATTTTCGGGCGTAAAAATCCTAATTATGATTTTCTTCGGAAGAGAAGTAAAGACGTAGATTCCGTGTCGTATATTTACGGCACGTAAAAGAAGCTCCAACCTGAAAGAAGAGGCCTCTGAGCAAATTTTGTCGACCGTTTCACGCCCTGAATTGAATGGGACGCTGATGACCTGAGATGTTAAAGAGCGTCCGTAACAAAGAAACCAAAAAAATAAATACATACATAAATAAATAAAATAAATACCTTCTAATAGCTGCAAGGCACTCTTGGAAGTATGGCATTTTGCGTCATCCTGTTGAAATATAAAGTTATCACAGTGGCAAGAATACTTATGTAGCCCCTCCATTGAGGCGGAACCGGAGAATTTTGACGCACTTACCATGATAAAAAGGGAACAATGCAAAAAGTTAGTATTTATTTGCTTTCAAGATCACTTGAACAATCTCAAGTAACCCTTCCTGAACATGCACACTCAGGATTCAGGCTTCTCTTTTTCGGCGACGAGCACACTACTTTCAAAGATAGAAATTCAGTTTTCATCGCTCCATGTACCATTTTCGACCCGCCATTGTTGCTCTATAGTTATCGTTTTTACAGTAATGTACAGGATTATATCATTGCGTTTTGTTGAGAAATGAATTTTTTCTGGGCGATTTAGCTTTCAGACCTTTTACAAGTTACAGTCCTTGCATAGATACCAACTCCATTGAATTGTTAAAATTCTATTTAGAAGATTTCCTACAATCGTTTATCGATAATAAAGAAATCTGTCTCGCATCTCTTGGACTTATTGTAAGTTTTATACCAGTTCTAAGTGGTATTTTGCAGACTTTTGTAACTTTGTACTTCTGCTATACATTTTGAACTGTAGACAGTGTAGCACCATCACCAAGTTTTCTTGTAAAGTATATGCTCCTCTCGAAGTGTGATTCCTCTACTTCATTCAGAAGGTGACTCGCCCTTTGGGGGGTCGGCTGTCCTGATAAAAATGTCAATTAATTTATTATAAAACTTCAGTTTTTGACAGAATGATATCTCAAGTCAAAATAGAAACACACACTAACAATGCAGATAAGAGAACTAACAGTGTTATTACAGTAATGTGAAATTACAATCAAATATGAAATTGAGATTTAGATCTTAAAATGATTGCTATCACTTGGCAACATAGGTATACAAATACGTTTCCTCTATTATGATATTATCCTGTATTATAGATTTCGAGAAGCTGAACAAGAATATGACAATAGAAATGCACAGTGGCTACGCTTTAGGAAGGATCTACAATAGTTTCTGACAATAAAATAAAGGTTACATAACACATATATGCCGATGGTGCCAAAATGTATATACACTTTCACAGTAGATATCTATTTAATATATTTCAAAGTTGCACCGAAAAGCAACGTAATATATGTGGTATTCTGTAAACAGATGTAAAACTCACATGCATTATGATAGCGTTGCTATGTGACAGGTAAATCAACAATGAACAAATGAAGCCAAGATTATCGTAATTCAACAATGATCAAATAAATGTAGGCACGATTATCGTATGATGTTCTGTAAACAGACGTAACTCGCATTACTTATGTTAGCGTTGCCACAACAAAATGGAGCCAAGATTATCGTTTGAATAGCGGAAAGCAATTTTGAAGTAGTTTTGGAAAACCGAGAATGTTGTTGAAGTTCAAAGGCAATGGAAACGTGTGTGTAGAACAGAACCGCCAACGCGAGTAACAATTGTACGCATTCGAGACAAATTTGAGACTCATGGTACCGTATGCGATGTTCACAATGGCAGATCTGGAAGACCTCGCATAGCAACAAGCCCCACGCACTGGATCCAAGGCACTATCTAAGGCACTATCCAAGGCACTGGATAGGACGAATAGGTTTGATTGAGTTTCCACCGCGTTCTCCGGATCTAACTCCATTGGACTTCTACCTATGGGGAACTCTTAAGGATGTTGTATACCATACAAAATCGGCTACACTAGCAGCACTCGGGAAGAAACTGAATGTACTAGCATGTACTGCTATCGCTGAAGATACTTTCGCAAACGTTGCTCAATCAGTAGCTCAACGTACTCAGAAGTATATCGACATCGATGGTGGACATTTTGAGCAACGTTGTAACTGTAAAAGTCTAAGATGATTAGTGCTCATCATTTTATGTTTGTATGAATTCAGTTTTGTTATGTTAACACAGTTTTTTCTTTGCCTGAAGTGTGTATACATTTTTTGGCACCCTCTGTATATAGGTACACGTCCACTTTTACATCCGGCGCCAGTTCGGCAGCGATTAGTATTCAGCCTGTAGAATGTTGCTGGTGTCCCTACCCGCGACAGGGGTTAACCATAGAGAAGGAATGAGGATTGTAAGATGTTGAAGTTATTTATATTCGTAGATGATAGGAAGTAGTGTCTGTTTGGACTTCTTAGCTAAATTGCAAATGGGACTGCTCCCCGGCGTTTGCATAGAGAAAGGCTTTTGAGTATTCCAGGGTTTATAAATTATGAATACATCAAGGATCCATATGCAAGACTGTTGATTTGTGATTATTTTCGCTTTTACTTGGAGTTCCATCCCAAGTTACTGTGTGTAGATGGCTATTTGCAGTTGTTAGGTAGTTTGTTCAAGACCCACTACATTTACAGACCCCAATAGGAAAAAATGGCGGCCGAAGTGGCTCAAATATTGCCAATAGCAAATACCGACTTTTATCTTGCATTATGTTTACAAAATAACATCATTAATTATTAGAAAATATTTCGATGGCGTTTCAGAATCTGAAATTGTTTAGAAACAATATCTCTCACTTATAAACGAAATATAAAGTAATATGAATTAAAACTTCTCTAGAGGTAAGTACAACTCTTTATAAAATGCATGAGCTTTCTAATAACAGGACACTTTAAAACTAATTGACGTAGTTGGGACAGCATCATATTTATCATAGTCTATTTTGAATAAAAGGACACATTCTTCCTTGATGACAGTTATAAACGAATGTACCTGTCTTGTCTTAGCCTGACTTGCAAAGAAGTGGAAACATAATATCCTGCTGAAACCATTCACTAAAATTCTCTTTATCTCTCTCCAAAACTTGCTTCATATGTTTTTTGGGATCTTTCCTTTTCATTAACCCTCACTGTCACATTGCATAGTAGATTAAGGAAAATTCAAAAGGAAAATGTCTTTCCTAATCACAAATTTTAGTAAGAAATGTTTTATACACACTATATTTTCATCATTAACTTCAAAACCTCATAATTATCATACTCATTATCCTCTCCTCCTTTAATTTGCTAATTAAGTATTGTCAATATGGTATTGTGCAGTGCACTGCCATAATTAAGGCATACAAGAGTGACTCATGTTGTACTAAGCAATTTCTATTACATATATGCCTGGTGCGATTTCAGTAAATCAACTTTTACGCAATAAAATACTAAATAACTAACACGCTGTTGTTTATTTACTTACAACAATAAACTACTGTAATAAATCACGTAACTACAACGAACAAACAAACAGCAAAATGAACGACTTTACTACGAGTGTACCTGTCTCTGCATAACGTCACTTGCAAAGGAGTAGAAACATGTTATAAATCAGGCTCACTAAAACTCTCATCATCTCGATCCAAACCCCACTTCATATATTTTTTCGGATTTTTTCTCTCTCTTTGCTAAACCTCACCGTCACATAAATGGCATATTAAAGAAATTTGCTGGGAAAATGTCCTCCCTAATCACAAAGTTTGGTATGATAGGTTTAACACAACTACAGTTGAATTAACTTCAGAATTTACAGATATATACACTTTATCCACTCCGCCTTTAATTTGCTATTTGAGAAATGTAAATACCTTATTATGCCGTGCACTGCCATAATAAATATATACAAGAGCACCCTGTTGTACTAACACTTTCTATTAAACAAGCTTCTTGGTGCAATTTCACTAAATCAATATTAACTTAATAAAATACAAAAGAAACGCTACTGTTGATTTATCTTTGAACTATAAGCCACTGTAATAAACCAGATAACTGCAAATTAATAACATGACGTAATTAACACATGGACTACATATTCCACCATTTTGTCTATATCTACCTTGGTGTCTGGTAAATTGGATCGTGGTATGTAGATGTCCGCAGGCAAAGTGTGATGCCTTGTAACTGGGTTCAAGTTTATCTCTGTTTGCATATTTCCGAGGTACCGGAGCCGCTTTGCTCACCACTTTAATAACTATCAAGGTTATTCTTAGTGATCACTTAACAATAGTCAAATAACTATGCCGCATTTATCCAAGAAACAATCTAAGTGGAAATGGAGCATCTTTAGAGATGTATTGCAGCCCAGTGATACACAGACTTGTTCTCAACGAGTTTTTTGTAGTTTTCATGCCTGACGTTTCTGAGGGTTAACATCAGACGAAACGCATACCAAGCTTCTTTCTTTGACAGCACGTAGCAAGCCATCAAACTTTTCACTAGTGAAGAGCTTTCGAAAGGCTCACAAACCCTCTCTCTTTAATACTAGCTTCATTAAGTCGAGGTAATTTATCAAAGAGGCACTTAAATCTGGAACTGTCTGGTCATATCTTTTACAAAGTTCTTTATCAAATTGAGTTTTATGTAGAGGGATGGTAGCAGGATTTTGCGCAGTTCCAATAGTGGAAGGTGTTTCACTTCTTTTCTCCGACATTCATGGATTTCCTTGCAGGCTAGTCTCTATTCTTATAATGGAACAAATATGTTCGACTATCATATTCCAAAAACCCCAGTTGTAGACCCATTACTACAGCTACTACCTTTAAGTCACCACAGATTTGCGCGCTGTATTGAAAAATCCCAACAAGTGTTAGACTGTCACACGTTTATTTCATGCACAGAGCATGTCCAAAACTGCATTTCATTATGCAGCAACACGGTTTTGAGACTCAATTTGGAGGAGTCTAAGAATAGTCGCCATTCTTGCATGCCATGTTTCATTTAAAGGGCATTTATAAGACTATCTAAGTCATTACAGAACAAAAATTCCTCTTCTCTTTGAAAGTATGGCGCATGATACATATGGCGAGTGCGAAATGGAATCACTCAGACATTTTCTGCGAGGTACTTCCATTGTACAGGATCACTAAGTTCTTGTGCTACCTGGTGTTGAGTAGATGATGCACCCTGGTGGACATAGGGCCATCATCAGATTCTGGAGATGTTAGTTCTCCCTCATCGTCTAAATGCAAGCTAAATTCTTTCGGGGGTTCGGAAACTGGAAGTAATTCGTTGTGCAGGACAGGTGTAAGGACATGCGCTATATTTGCGTAAACTTTTACACATTTCTTTTTCCTCTTAATGCCTCCAGAAACAGGTCGTGCCATACAGAAGTATCACTCAATTAAATGATTATTTGACTCCCTCCACAACATCGGCATTGACACTTTACTGCCTTTCAACTACTTCGCAAGATTTCTAGCACATATATGGCAAGGAATATGTGGGGTCCAGGGCATCTCCTGGTCCTCAATCGTTATTTCGAAATAAAGCAGATGTGCCTTTTACACAATTGGGGATATAGATTTCTAAGCCTACCAAAGTCGCTTCACCGCAAATGTAATTGGGAATATTAAGATATTTATGAGGCATCACTACTGTTGGATCTACTGCAACGTTCACTTTGAAGCTGATACTGCGGTTTCACTCCCATCTTAAAATCAGTAATTTATGTTTACTCCTTATCTTAATGTCTAATCATGCCCGATAATGAGTATATTTTCTGATTGGTATTTTGGTGGGAAACCTTACGTCTTTTTAATATGCAGGAAGCAGTGTTTTGTCCAGTATAGCGTTGGAGAAAAGGGCAGTCCAAGGGGGAAATAATTTTTATTAAGGGCCTAGGGCAAACGGACCAAGGTAAGTCTTTTGTTTTCGAGAGGTGTGTTTAAAAGCAACAGAAAGTGAACATGCGTCTTCACAAGTTAAATGCCTGCGGAAAGGGAAACAGCCTCTCAGCTGGAATACGACTGAAAGTTTAAAACTCCAAATGAGAAAACATAAATTTAAAGGCCCTACAAGCGGACAAATTAGTAATAAACAGGCGAATTCAATATAGTCAATGTTAAGTTAGCATTCCAATTTTGAACAGAGAAGCGAGGCGGACGCGAATATTCCACAAGAAGTAATGCCTCGAACGTTCAGAATTTGAGTCGCATGTTTGGACATCGAGCGGCACTCTCTCTCTCGCACAGTCTACAAGACTCAGCATTCAGTTACTCTGCAAGCGGCTCTCTAGCACCCACATTCTGCAAGACACTCGGCATTCTGATTCTGTATTCTAAGTTTATTCGACTTCGGACTCTATATAACACAAAAACACTGTTTTAGAAAAAGTACCTGCAATAAACCAACGTTCAAAATAATCTTCGAAACGTCTCTTCATTTGTGACGCCCGATTTCCTTTCTCACTCCGGTTGAGTTTTTAGTTCAACGAAAACAGCGGGAACTCCCTGAGGCAGCACTATTTCTCCTTGGGAAAGAAACATGTTTCAACGCTCACAGCAAGCCGGGGCAGACGACGTCATCTTCGACGCCCCCTACCCCTACTGTCCCAACTTATAAGAACAAAGAAATGGAAATGCACAGTGGACTTACTGGCTCTTCAAGAGAGTGCTCAATGCTAAACGCACAAAGTACTGACTGACATATTAAGAGATTACTCTGTGCTAAACTATTATACCGCCTTTTATCAACGATATGATGCAATACACTACTTCGTGAAGGCAAGTGAGTTATGGAGTGATGTGATATGGCCCAATCACAAACTTGTCGCCAACATAAGAGTTCATAAATGATACTTAAGTAGGCAATGTGAACTAGTATATTGCATATCAGGAGTATTTGTATCGGTTAGTCAGAGCTAACCGACACATTTCATTGTCATTTTTGTGTAGCACCTCAAAATTAGTAAATATTTCATATTTTCATTTCAGGAGCAAAATTTGTTTTGACCGATGCTAATATTTAATAAAATGTTATTTTTACTATACCACTGAAAGTAACTAATCAATTAATAAGAATATTTTAAATTGCAATAATGTGTGAATAAATACATACGTTACGATAATTCGATGTAAACACAGAAAATTTCCAGAACTATGGCCACCAGTGCAGATGGAACGGGGAGAGCTGTACGCATGTTCATCTGCTCTATATTAAATCGCGCTGCTTGTGTGCTTCAGTTAAAATGACAATATTTTGATATTTGCTCACATGGGATAGCTGCTATAACGGACCTCTTCCATCAGTTAACTCTGCAGTATACAATCACGTGCGTGTGTTTACTGGGGTGTGGTCCTCGAGATATGGGTCGATAGCGACCCACCTGCTACTGTTTTGTAAAACATCATCGTGGTACTATCCACACAATTACATCGTAGATCAAGGTATTGAGAAATCAATGTATATCTCACGTAAATACATCAGCACTTTGCTCAAGAAAAAACAATTTCTTAGTTTCTAGTAGCGATGTCACAAAGGGTCTCTTCTTTTTTTATTGATTTATTTGGTTTGTTTAAGGACGCTCCTTAACATATCTAGTCATTAGAACCCCATTCAGTTCAGCACGTGAAGAGTTAATAAATTTTGCTCAGAGACTCCTTATTTCGGTGAGGTTCTTTTAATACCGTCCGTACAGCAAATCTACGACACGGGACCGCTTTACTTCCCTTCCGAAGGAAGTCCCAGATTTTTATGCCCTAGGTCCATCCTGAGCACATGCACACTCTTATCGAATTTTCATTATCCAGCAACAGTACTTGGAATTACAGCCTACATATTCAGCTATTGGATCTGGAAGGCCGTCTAATCAACAGAACTTTCAAACAGAGAGCATGCCTAATTTATAAAACTTAAAGATATAAAGACGCATGCGTAAAAATATACCTACAATTGAAATATTATTGAATTTTTTTTCAAACGAATTTCTTATTTTTAAAGTTTCGTTTGTGTAGCGACACAATATAATTGTAGAACATAAGCCTTCATCTTCAAAAGATCGATCTTTTAAATATTAAATTCAATCTTTTCAGAACTAAAGCACCTCTGTCAACTGTGTTTATATATACTTCTTAATGTAACTGAGCCTCATGAACACCATATTCCATATAACTCACATTTCTTTCCCAATTGTGTTAATCCTTTTTAAAAGCGGACATATAATATTTTACATAAAAATTGGTCACAATCTAAATTACTGTCCAAAAACTGAGAAATACTTTCTTCTTGTTCTTGTTCTTTTTGTTTATAAACCCGTTTGCTTTATTTTTCCTTTCTCGTACTAAATAGCTCAGTTTTGCACCATTTATATGGCATGCTAAAACCATTAAATTCTTCATTTGTATCTAAAATCTTCACTGTGAAACGACAAAATTAAATGATAGGAAAAATATTCCCACAGTCTAACATTGACAACATATTTCTGTTTCCATGTGAAACTGTCATTCGATACGCATATGTGTTTCTGCTCTCGGCCTACTTGTTTAAGGAGTATTTGAAGTCATGTATTTAATTAGGAAGTACAGTACTTTGTTTAGGTGTTGAAATCCTTGCTCTGAAATATTTCATTGTCTTCTAAATTTATTCATTAACTTTTCAAGGTTTCTTATCGCCTATTTTATACCCGGGGGGATTTCCTGAATGTTATGTTCAATACCCTCTCTCTTTAACATATTCATAACAGACTTTCCACGTGCTCCATATGTCAGCCTAGCCCCAATACGCAGATGACATACTGATTTATAAAACAGACAAATACATAAATAGAGCTATAAATCCCATTCAAAGACTGTTACATCTAATCGAAAGGTAGTGCAGGTCTTGGCGAGTGTCAATAAGCCCAGCAAAAAGCATAACCATAATATTCACCATACGTCGCATACCTCCAAACTCCCCAACATTCACATATCACCATCAAGGGATAAAGTGATCACATACTTGGGTGTGTCACTTGATAAGGATCTATCTTTCAGGGGACATATAACCAAGATGTTCACACGGCTTAAGGAGCAATTGCTCAATTGTTCCCCGTATTCAGCTCAACAGCGATGCATGACTACTTAAATTTACAACTTTCAAGGTTTTTTTTTTTTTTTATTTATTTGTTTCATTTACGGACGCCCTTTAACATCTCAGGCCATTCAGGGCTTGAAACGGCCGAAAAACTTTGTTCAGAGGCCTCTTCTTTCAGGCTTGAGGTTCTTTTTCGTGCCTTAAATGTACGACATGGGACCCACGGCTTTACTTCCTTTCCGAAGGAAGTCATACTTAGGATTTTCACGCCCGAAAAAATCCATCGGTCCTGGCCGGGTTTGAACCCGCGATCTTGGGTTTAGGAGGCATGTACCACTACACCACCAGGACCGACTTCAAGGCTCTGACTAACCCCTTCATGCTATATACATGACTACAGATAGTTGGCTGCTCCTTCTCCAAAGGGTGCAGATGTCTTCTGACTCTATTCTGTATACCACAGCTTTACAGCTAGACTACTACACGAAACCTCGCCTCCCTTATATAGAGGAAGAAATTAAACTCTGGGCCAAACGTATTAATGCCAAATTACTCTTTCACGAGAGTGCTCTCGTCCGGTTTTAGACAACTATGACAGTCGAAACCGACCAAAGCCGAAATTCAAGGTGCTACACTTAACTTGGGAACACCTTATAAAATGATTATTAATCAAGTAATAGGAACTTATTCAATATCGCAAATTACATAATAGTAAAATAAAACAACTAGTATTACGGACATGCTGATAACCAACTCAAGATTATCAGAACTTGCTCATAAACTGCTCCACCCAGGATGTCAAATTCACCTTTAACATATCAGAGAAGTTCAGTCTATCTCCAGTCATTACATACCCTCTAGCAAAGAATTCGCTTTGTTCCTTTCCAGCTGTTACGCCCAAGATTAGCCACGAAGCAAATACACAGCCTGCTTTCTAACCTAGCTTAACATATATCGTTCTGGTTCTGGCTGAGTGCAATTCCAGAGTTTCGTCTTTCCTGTTAAAGTTGTTTCTATGCTTGTAAATTTCAATTGCCTTCCTGTATAAGCGAGGATAATAATGAGATGTTGAAAGTAATATGTCTGTATCTTGAAATGCAAGACAGGTTGACTTACATGAAAACTTATGTAGAAATCTGTAACAGTTTTCAATATGAATTGAAAAACATCATGTAACCGAGAATCATATTCTGTTCCAATTCAATCCGGAAAGTATTCAAATCTATATGAATCCGACATGTAAACATGACAAATGTTTCTCATATAGCAATCTTGTCCGTTTAATTTGAAAGTTATAATGAAAAATGAGAATCCGACAGCGAGCGAAACATGCTATTATTTATTTTCTCTATTTAACCCTGAACATCTTGATGACATTCTGAGGAAATTTACTTCAGTAAAAGCTATTTTGTATTTAACTTTTAATTCAGAATCCATGTTTTTGTACCGTTAGCTATCGTACTCCCGACTGTTGATTTATAAATATCTATTATTTTTTATTAAACAATTGGATTATTGCTAAAATTCCATGTAACATTTTATTGTTGATCTAACTTTTGTTGGTCATGCTATTATTTATTTTCAATGCTCGAGCACGACTTTTGGCACTTACGTTCTAGATAGTCAAATGCTTCAAACCCTTCAATGTTGCATTCCTTTGCTTTGATTCTACATATCTCAATCTCTCATTTTCATTAATTACTATAATTAATTTTATATTTAATTTAGCTGTACTTTTATATTATTTAATTATTTTTGGTCATATTCCAAATAATCATAATATATTTATTATGTAGTTGTTAATCAGCAAATAATAGCGTGTGTTTGGCATTTTCACGTCGTCATCCCGTTCTTCTGCAATAATTTCTCTTCTGGTTTTTGAGAACCTTTAGAATATAAAATAGGTGAGAACAACCTTCGGGACCGCTTCCTAGTTTAGTGGTAGCGTTTGTGACTAATCCGGAGATTCTGGGTTTCAATCCCGTTCAAAACAAGCTTTTTCTTTCTTTCTTTCTTTCTTTCTTTCTTTCTTTCTTTCTTTCTTTCTTTCTTTCTTTCTTTCTTTCTTTCTTTCTTTGCCCTAAGAAGAGAAGAATTCCGAGCTCATTTTTGCCATCAATAATTCATTTCATTTCATTCCTATTAACTTATACCTCAGTATTCATGTTCAATCTACAGACCTAGCGAAGACCAGTGCAGCAGAGAGATAGTAAATAAACAGTATTATTATTATTATTATTATTATTATTATTATTATTATTATTATTATTATTATTATTATTATTATTATTATTATTATTATTATTTGTTGTTGTAGTAGTTGTTGTTTGTTGGGGAGAATGCCGTCAAACAATATATTGATTGCTTAGTTTTACTTTGTTGAAGAATGTAATACAGTTTAGTTTAGTTCCTAGAATGTTCTTAAGTTCACGAAATGCTCATAAAGACTAACAAACATAGAAATTGTAATTTACAATGATTACAATAGTATACATTCTTCGAATATATAATAAACAGTATATATCTATATATGTTTACATATACATTAATATATAATCAATACAGTGTTTTTGAATCAGATAATGTATTGTCATCCATAATTATGCCTCTTTATAGGATAATAGGCTTTTTACACAGTTTTTTTTTAAACACCAGATTTGAAAGATTTGCCATTGTTTTTAAACATTTAGGCAAGGGGTAGGATGTTTTGTATTAAAATACATTCATAATAAACGTCCTTTTGATAGCAGGGAAGTGTTAAAACCCGTCTATGTAGATTTACTTTCATTTTAGTGCTCTTGTTATGACTTTTTGCGCTTTTTTTTATTATTATAGAAAAGTCATGAAGGATAATATATATTCACATGGAGGATGTTTCTCCATGAAAGTCTGCATTGCGTGCCTGAGCTTTTAAAACCTTTTAATATATTTAATAGCTACAAATCATCTCTTTCATGTAACGTTTTATGTACATTAGTTGGCTACCTTGCTAGTACACACGTTGGCAGCTATAAGTAAGTGTATTACCGTAACTTTTGGTGTTCCCGCGTGCAGGGATACCACTCACAAGGAAATGTAGATAATGGTGGCGAAGTAAATATGTTACTTGTAAGAAACACGTATGAATTAATACTTGTTTGCCACCAGTGTTTAACAGAAACAGATTCGTGCAAATAGGATCTATTGTTTACTGTTGAAAATGTCAGAATCAGCAGTTGCAGTGGAAGAGGTAACATTTAGAGCGTAGTGAGGTTACAAAGTGCTTAATGGGTGTTTGGAGTTTATGGACAGTTCAATGTAACTCCTGAGAAACGTGTTTGTGGTGCGGTAGCTCTTTGGGAATTTTTTTTTTTTTTATTTGTAGGTAATAGGTTAGGTCGCCAACTGAAAGAACGTATCACCATTGCATAATCTGAAAGCATTGCAATCTTAAATGACCAACAGAAACAGCCCAGACTCTGTTAATAAAAATTGATAATTTAATAAGTGACTAGCATTATGTTTACAATTCAATTACTATACAAGGTTGGGAATTGTCATGTAGTTTCATAAAAAGTTTAATGTGACTAGTAAAAAGTGACAATTTGTCAGAAATATTTTATTTATTTAATGAAACGTAATTTGTCACATACAGTAGTGACAAGCATAAAACATAATATTGTTACCTACTACAGATTACAGTGTGCTAATAATAGTAATTGCAATAATTGATATCTAATCAAATATATTGTACTTTCTCAGATTTAATTTTCATTGTGATATACATTTATATTATAATATCAATACACAAAAACAAAATGTAGATGCTTGGTAAATAGCAAGAGTCTTGAATGAATATATCTATTGCTTCTATGATCGTAGCAGTACAGTCATTTGTCGACAATTTATTTTTACATAATTCTCAGTTTTATGAAACAATTTCTGTTGTGACTAGTTAAAATTTTATATCTGTCATGTGTTTCATATTGTTAAGTTATATGAAACAACTAATTGTCACAATATAGCAACAAATTTTTCAAATTGTCACAATTGTCATGCTGGTCAACATTTATTAAACAGGGCCCTGGCAATGGTAAAGAATGGTGGTTCCATACTTTAATGCCTGGGCAATCACTTCCTTGGTATGGTTTTTCAGTAGTCAATAAAAGTTACATTAGCTAGTGAGTGACAATAGGTTTAATTTTAACTGCAATATGGTTCTTAGGCAGATAGTAAGGTAATACTGTTATTAAGACATGGAAGTTCAGGTCCAAAAAACCCTCAAAAGAAGTTCAAAACAAGCAATAAATTCATTTGCTGCCAGAATTGCAACTATGTTCAGGTTTACATATATTGGCGAAGATTTGTAGTAAATGATAATTTAATCAAAAACCAGGTCCTTCATAATGGATAAACATCAGTTAGCACAACTAAAGGACTCTTACTGAAACAGCTTAATATTTCATGAGTGAGTAGCAGAATTCCAAAAGGTATGAAATCCATATTTCAAATAATGTTTATAAGTATATCAGCAATATATTTTGTGGTATATGTTACGATTTTGAGATGAGAAATTATTCAGAACCTAGAAAAATAAGAAAAGAGAGTAAAGTTGCGATACCCATTGGTATTAAAAAGTGAATAGAAGGTTTCAAAACTTACATAAAATTGTAGCAGAAATTAGCAGGAGAAGATGAACTCATTGCAAGTTATTAACCCACCCACCCAAACACAAAAAAGCTAATTAATAGGAGATTTTGGCAACAGAAAGGAAAAATGGCATGTGAGTCATGGGGAAGGTGGTGACATCACTCTTGTTACCAACAGCAAAAAATGCATTAGATTGCAGTGCAGTTGAAATAATGGAAAAAGACTTGCTTTGCTGGATACCTCTGGAGTACAGATTTAAGGCAGTTTTGTTATAGAAAATTTAGCAATCATCTAACCTAACTTACTTAACCTAACCCATGTAAGGAAATACTCATTATTATAGGGATCCTCATAAATTTTACTAAACCAAGGTTTACAAACTTGCACACATGCAAGCCCAATAATTTAAAATTTAACCACTAAATTATCTTCAAATAAATGAGTTTCATTCATTATGCAGGTTTTACAAGCAAACCTAGCTTGAATAGCTTGGCACAAAGGATTGACCTTGTTTCTCCCTATAGTAATATTATGTGACAGTTGGCAATTCTAAAAAGTAGTAGATGCAAGGCTGTAAGTTATAGCACATTTTGCCAAAAAAGATAGGATTTATATTATCATAGGAAAAATAAACACTTGGAAGTTATTTAGAAGATGTAGAAAATGAACTGAGGAGTATAAAATGAGTTGATGAGCATAAGCATAAGGAAAATCAGGAGGGGAAAAAAAAATATTTAGTCATTCATACATGTCAGCATATCAGGTATTTGGGAGAGTTTAAAAGAAATTGGAGCAAGAAGATACCATCATATATGCTGCCAAGTATGACAAAATTTTGGAATAGTTGCAACACTGTCAACAAAGGAATAATTATAAAGATCTAGAGTGCAAAGCAAAAAGATATCTGAAAATTCATAAGGGATTCAAAATTATAGATTCCAAAATTCTGGTTTATCATCATGGAAACATGCCCCCTTATTAAAGGTAAATTATTTGTACTCTTTTTCACCCTCAGCACCTAACATTTGAAGAGAATCATGGAAACTAATCATATGTTTCAAGAAAAAATTGAGGATATGAGAAAACTAGTACAAACAATGGACATAGATTTTCTAGAAGACAGTATGATAGAGCTTTTCCTGCCACAAATAATGGTGAAAAAATTGTAATAAACAAATATGAAGACTATAAAGCAGTGGTCTAGAAATTATAGGAAAGAAACAGTTTTTGTAGGGCAGCCACACCAAATTTCATCGCACGATAGTGTTGGTAACATGCAAACTTAAACATTTATTTATAAGGTTTAAGGACTCTTCTGCCTAGTCAATAGAGCAATAAAACTATTGACCAAAACCCAATGCACTATTGCAAAGAAACCCAGTGTTTACATAGTGACTCATTTGCATTTTTAAAACTATATGCTGTTTCAAAATATAATTTATCCCAAAGTGCTTTCAAGAATATTGTTTATGTTTAAAGTAGTGAGTCTATTTCCATTTCCATGTTTAACAGTTTCTGTTTTTAATTGAAAAAATAGCATATAAGACATTGTTTTTATCAATAAAATCTTCCAAAATGGACAGGATTTCAGTATTTTCAGATTTCAAAATGGGCAGGTTTCACTGTAAATTTTAAAATTGTTCACTGATATACAACATTTAAATTTATAAACAAACAAATAAATGCAAATTTATTCAATACGTTCCTTTTTATCGTAGTGTATCTGTATACAGTATAGTAAAATTCGTAGCAGTTAATTATTTTCAAAAATTTTATAAAATGCATAAAGCAATATTAGTAACAGCTAACAAAATGTGATGATATAATTTTAATTCCTGAATGAGCAGAATGGTGATATGTTTCACTTACAAGTTGTGATACATTGGGCTTAATAAAAAAAAAATGTATTCTAAGTTCCGATTCTATGTTTTCCAAAAGGTTTCTATACTTGTATTTTAGATCAATATAGGCAGAGAATGATTTGTCATACAAGTAAGTTGTTATGGAAGACATCAATACTTCCTTGGCTTTCTTTGATAGTATCCCTACAGGTCCATGGTCCACAGATTCAGAAATGCTGAACTAGATTGCTATGAGTTCTTTGGTTATACAGTGTTATTTTTAAATATAATCCATAACTTTGTGTCACTTACATGTCAAGAACCTATAAGCATATGCATATACCACTGTGCAAGTCTGTCTCCCAGCCATCTTGGATCCTAAAGGTACACAGACCACAGCTTGAGACCTATTGATCTAGTTTGTTACTCAGTTCTTTGGCTTCAGCATTATTTTTCATTATAATCTATGATTTTGCACCACATACTTGTTAAGAGTTTGTGAATAATTGCAATACAACTTTGCAGGTCTGTTTCCAGTCATCTTGGTATCATGGCTGTAACTTCTTTACCATTCAACGAATCTCCCATTGTTTACACCTTTAAGAGAGCCAAAAAGATCAAAACAGAAAGTGCAAGATCTGGGCTGTAGAGTGGGTGAGGAAGGACAGTCTATTCTCAACATGATAGGCTTGTGCATGACTTTATGTGAAGAACTTTGGACAAATGTGTTGTACTTCTTGAACTTTCAAAGAGTTTTGACGTATCTTGGTGTTAACTTTCACCCTGAGGCAATCCATTCATCAATATAATCCCTTCAGAACCCCAGAAAATTGTGGCCATGATTTTATCAGCTGAGGGTACTGTCATGAACTTTATTGGTTTCCCTTCAGGATAAGTTTTCTGATGTCATTCATATTTTGGTCTAAGGCTTGAAGTGATGGATCCAAATTTCCGCTTCCTACAATACTGGATAAAAAATTATCTTCATCAGCCTCATAACAAGCAAGCAACTCTTAGCAGATTATGCTTCTTTGTAACTTATAATCAATCACAGTTAATTTTAGGATACCTATTTAGCAGAAATCTGCGAATATTCTATTCGAAAAATGTGTTCACACTGAATACAGAGTTGTCAAGTAGATTAGCAAGTTGTTACATGCCAATGATTCCAAATAAGGATTTTGACATGTTCCATCATTGCAGATGTGACTATAGTATGTGACTGCCAATAGTGTGGAAGAGCCATGAGATTGCCTGAACTTATAAATGATCACAGCTTTTGGCCAACATCCATTAATTTGGAACTTATAATGGAAAACCAGGAGTCTAAAGCAAGTGTATCATTTGAAACAGAATATGTTAGACATAATCTAAATGCAATTTTAAAATAAAATGTTTGCTCACTTTTCAGGAAGATGATGTTACAGAACTCAAGGTTTTTTTTAGTGATGTTGTTTAC
This sequence comes from Metallyticus violacea, assembly GCA_030762175.1. Classification (NCBI taxonomy): domain Eukaryota; kingdom Metazoa; phylum Arthropoda; class Insecta; order Mantodea; family Metallyticidae; genus Metallyticus; species Metallyticus violacea. Next base: position 106,441,352 of record CM060843.1, on the reverse strand, counting down.
AAGGAGTTATCCAGAATAAATGGTCGAATCAATCAAATGAGTAAGCCAGCCATTATATCAAAACTAAAATCACTGAAACTCAGTTCAGAGGGTAACTGTGAAGTCCTAAAGAAAAGGCTGAAGAACTATTACAAAAACCAGAAGCTAACAAATGCAAATTTGTTGATTGCAGCTAAACTTTTACCTTATTATGTAATAGTGGACTTTGAAGCTACTTGTGAAGAGGTCAATGCTCCTGATTATCCGTAAGTTTTTCTCATTATATATTATTTACTATGGTTGCATACTAAATAATGAACTAATTCATTTTGAAATTGTGTATATTTTAGCTGAATTGCACTGTTGTTTCTATTTTAGGTGATACATTCCAATTTAGGTACTTTTTCTCTTTGGAGCTGAAAGAGATTCCATGAGTTTACTTTCTTGATACACAGTACTAAAATATATACATATATTTTATTTTTTAATATCCAATCAGTTTTTATCAATTACCAAAACATTTGGAAAAGAGCAAAATAATGGCTGTTTGCTCTGACTCGTTAAAAAGCAGTATTGAGCTCCCAAAAATAATATGACATGGATTGAAAAGCATGGTATAGAGGTTTGCCCAGTTAAGCTGGGACAATTTTGCTTACCTAAAGTCCTGAAGGAATTCCCTTCAGCCACCACGGGTTGTATTCAATGTGATGGCCATGGGCATAGACTACTGCTCTACATCTGAGTTCCTATTGAAAAAGGCTGCAATGCACCAAAGGAAGGGGGATATTAGGTGAAATCTCTAGAAGATTTTCCAAAGACCTCTCTTCAGGTGGAATGTTTGGAAGCAAACCCTCTTTTCAACAGACCAAAGCCACAGAAATCCTTGGTGAAGCATCTGGAAAGTTGGCAGGGATTGCACTAGAAGATGTACCATGGACACTGATTCCACCTCTTTTTGGTGGAAGTACTTAAGGGATGATTTAGTTGTATGATTGGATCCATGTGAATCCATAATTTTGATGCATTGTGACCATACAAGATAATCTGTTATCTTCCAATATTTCTAATTTTAAAGATTCTGAATTTTCTGTGAGTGCAATGATTTGCTATGGAACTTTGTGTTTAGAGGATGTAATTGGAGTGTCCTTTTTGGCATTTTGGGCAGTATTAAATGGCATTGAATTGTTGGGTCATCCAGGTTATATCAAGGCTTCATCCAGAATAATTTCTCACTCATATTTTATCAGTTGCCAGGTGGCATTTACATAACTTTTTGGCAGAGGAGCCATTGTTTAAATGCTGTTTCAGTACATACATGTATGGTTGACAGGTCTTTTCTTATGTTTTCTATTTCAGACTGTTCCATTATTGCTGTACTTGCTCTGATCGGTTTCCTGGGGCTAGCACTTTTAATGAGAATCCATTGTTGTGCATTTAGATTATGCACCCTATACACATCTTGCTAATGGTAACACTATTCTGTTTACAACACGGCTGTCATTGAGAGACTGTAGTTGGGTATTGGAAAATCCTACAATGTACTCATTCTAAAGATACAGACATTTTTAGATAATAGAGTTTATCTCTGCTTGTCACTGTATCCCCCCACGCAACACACATACTGACACTCACACACTAGCTCATCAATGCTTTTTGTGCAGTTATTTTCAGCTGAGTCATCACCATGCATCAATGAGACAGTTGAAAATCATCCCAGTTTTACTGGGACAACCTCCCATATATGCTTCTTCCCATCACTCTGTTCTAAAAATTAGATGGTGTGGAATACGAACAATGTGGAACATATACCTTGTATTTTAGTTTAGTCATTCAGTTTTATTGCTATTACACAATTGATGAATGTTGCAGCCATGAGATCATTGAATTCCCTGCTGTATTGGTGCACACAGAGAAGCAGAAGATAGTGGACCACTTCCAAGCGTACTGTAAGCCAGAGCTGAACCCCATGCTTTCAGACTTCTGCAAAGAGCTAACAGGAATCTCTCAAGAAACAGTAGATGCTGCTGAAACCTTTCCCAAAGTACTAGTGAGATTTGAAGCATGGCTGCACAAACATCGACTGGGCTCCAAACAGAAATTTGCATTGGTCACTGATAGTCCCTGGGACATGGGTCGATTCCTATATGGACAGTGCAAGGTTTGCTATTTAGGTGCTTTGAAACTTTTACAAGGTGTGACTGTTAATAAATGGGACTGATGCTGTAAGTATGGTTTATTGCAAGAATTTTAACAACTTAACTTTGTCGCCTTCAAAGATTTCCCATCTCTGTCTCTACACTTATGCATAAGGATCTTCACTGTTCATAGCAATGCTGCAGGTCATTAACTGTCAAACCGTTCAGTACCTTCACCATTTTTGCTTTCACCTCTTTCATGAACTGAAAATGAGTTCCCTTCAAAACACTTTTACTTTGGGAAAGAGAAAGAAGTCACATTGGGGCAGTTCTGGTAGAAGTTTAAGAACTGGAATGCATTTATCAATCAAAAATATTATAACAGCAATGGCATTGTGAGCAGGTGTTTTGTCCTGATGAAGAACCCAAGTGTGTTTTTTCTGAGATCTGGTTACTTCTTCCTCACTCATCTCTAAGTCTTATCAAAATCTCAGCGTAATAGTATATAACATATTGTTATCATTCTGATGCTCAAGCATCGATCTGCACACACAATTTCACTAATTTTCTGAAAGTTTTTTGGTGTGTGATGTAACTGGAGACCTGGATGCTCATCATCTTCCACTTCCTCCCGACCCCTACTGAACCTTTTGTGCCACTCAAAAACTCATGTATGTTACATAGAAAAATCTCCGTAAACCTCCTTTATTAAATTTAAGCATTGTTTGGGCATTTTAAAAGTCACATGATGATCTGTCTTTAAATTGGACATGATTTCTGGTAACCAAACAAGACAGCATTCTCTTCAAACTGAGCTTAAAAGCAGACTAATAAAGTTAGTGATATGAAACCATCTGCTCCGTGTCCCTGTAGCTTCAAGGTTAACAACTTCCCCTCTCAACTCCCCTCATGCTACATCAGACTAAGGCAGTCCCATTCATTAATAGCCACACCTCATATGCATGAAGCTTTTCACAAAAATTTTATTGAGATGTAGAATTGATTTATTATATGCTCCAAAAATATTAGATTTTATGCTGATACATGATAACTTCGATATCTCAAAGTGCTTCTAGATACTGATTAAGTTTTGAATTACAAGATTTAAAAATTAAAAAATCTCCATTATCTTACTACAAAAATTATTAACAAGTATACAAGCTAAAAGCTAAACATTGATGAAGTATTAATAGGAATACAGATTTATGCTGTGATACCTTTTTTTTTCTTTTTATTTTTCTTTTCATGGTGTTCTCATGATTCTAGTGTCTGCTAAACTGCACCTACAATGTTTTTCTGGTTATCATTACCTTATTACAACCTTTGCTGATTCTGCCTAACTAAGGTTCTTAAAAGAAAATCCTTACAGCTTGAACTTTAAACTTGAAAAGTTAAAAATTTCACAGATGCTTGTTTGTATATAAAGGCGACAGTTTTAACATTTCTTAATTAAATGTTCATAAAAATAATATAAATGGTCATTAATCACTTCCGTATCATTGCAGTGGAACTCATTAATTGCAGTAAAACTACTTAATTTTATGAGTGACACAGGTAGGATTAGTACTAATGGGTTTGATTCCTGGAGGACACTTCAAAGCAAGAAAAACCATACAATACTTGTTAACGTAATGATATGTTATATGACATTTATAAAAAGTAAGTGAAGCTTTAAGAGTGTGTAGTTCAACTAATCATACAATGATATCCATTAGTAATGATATGTGTTTCTTCCCATTAATTCAGGAGCATGTAATTTGTACATTCATTTTTCACTCTAAATTTGAGTTAACTATCTTTTACTTTTGGAATAAGAAATAACCATTGAGATGTTGAAAAATTAAAACTTACTTCCAGATACTCAAAATGGTATCATAGAATTTTGATTCATAAAAGTTTGACTGTGCTTTGTTAACCAATATCTGAAAACATAAACATGGTTTATTAATAATGTTAATGAAAACTTGTACATATTTGAAATGTGACAAAAGACTTCCATAAAGCTTACAAATGTCTAAATATCCCATTCATAAATACCCTCTGTCTGTGATTTACCCCTATACTTTCAATCTAATTTAAATAGTCGGTCCTGGTGGTGTAATGGTAACTATACTTGCCTCCTATCGCTGGTTTGATCTTGGCCAGGACTGATGGATTTTTTCGGGCATAAAAATCCTACCTGAGTATGACTTCCTTCGGAAGGAAGTAGAACCATGGGTCCCGTGTCGTACATTTATGGTACGATAAAGAATCTCAAGCCTGAAAAAAGAGGCCTCTGAGCAAAATTTGTTGGCTGTTTCACACCCTGAATAGAATGGGACCTGATGACCGTAGATGTTAAAGAGCATCTGTAATTAAACCAATTAAACAAAATTAATTTAAATTTCTCAGCGACATTTAACATGGATATATTTTGGCACATGAAAAGTATAAAGGTCTTATAGTCAGTGTTGAAAGTATTCTCCTAAGCATCAAGACATGCTTACAGTTATGCAAGAATTGAAGGCTGTCATTGTTTCTAGCAGTTTATCTGAAAATACTGAATTGTACTTGATTCTGTGACAAGACATAATTCCATCTAAATGGGAAGGCCAGTTCCAAAAATACCTGAATTCAAATCAGTCAATCCTCACACCATGCATGAGACACCTCTTTATGATGAAAAAATTGGACTGTGATGTACTCTGTCATGGGGCCGAGGTCGTTAAGGCTCTGACTCGTGAGCGGGAGGTCTGGGGTTCGAATTCCGCCAGGAACGTCCTCCCTGACTGAGGTTTTTTCCAGGTTTCCCTCAGTCGTCATAACTGGCAAATGCCAGGGAAGTACCCTAAACTTAGGTCTGGAACATTTCCTTCCTTAAAAAAAATAAATCCTTTCCCAATTTATCATTTCATCTCATGTATCATCAGTGTTCACCGCCTGTGGTGCTCCAGTAGTAAAAATGGGCGTTAACCACCATTCAAAAAGAAAAATGGGGCCACATTATTGATCCCATCCTTATCCATACTACAGGGTTGAACTACGTCTGCATAGAAATCTTGAATGAACTTGTGAAATGGAACGATTGGTTGACAAAATTCTGTACTGTCTACAGTGGTGGCTTGTGCACATTTTAGTTGGTGTACAACTTATAAAAATAATGTTGCACAGAATACACAAACATTGATTTATTACACTGATCTGCAAAAATACACTGCCAGAAAAAAAAAGTGCAACACTTTGGCTTTCTTATAATATTATCTATAAGTAATTTTAAGTACCTGCATTCAATTTTTACTTGACATAAGATATTCACTACATGTTTAATAAAATATATAATTCACCTTTACCTAAGTTTTTCATACATTTCAGATCTTTGTTAATAGTTTCACTAGGTACTCTTGTTCAGAAATATGAATTAATATCAGCAATAAATATAAATACTTGGATACAACAGTATATTTAAACAACTTACTGGCCGCGATCTCATTGTGATTATGTGTGGATTTTTTCCCCATGCATTAAAAACAATAGTAAAATGTGATATTAAAGGATTCAATAAATAGTCTGCACTAGCTTCTCAGATCACATCCGCAGAGATTCAACAAATCGGTGATAGGCAGAAGTGCCAAAATTGTTGATTTAATCTCATAAGCTTCTCTCACAAATCATTTAATTCTACTCTTATTTATGATAATACTGCTTCTTTTTAAAACATAATGTTATTAGGATACGTTAGTTAAGGTTGCCTTTATAGTGAAAGAGTTTCTTATAGTTTACATTCCTCATAAGCCATTGGTGTGAAAGAGCAAACAACTGATGGGAAGTAATAATGTTGACCTCACAACAAATCGCTTAGGGAAGCTCCTCATATAGGTGCTATGATAGGGAGGATAGGCTCAGTGCGCATGTGTGAAAAAAGTTCACAGATTCTGCATGCCCATCATGAATGTTCACAGTGACACCCCATTCATCCTCTTGCCCACCAGCATCATAACACATTTTAAACCAAAGCATTCTGGCACAAGGAGAATGTGCCCATGGCCCATTCTTTTCACACATGCACATGCCAAGTTGTCTGCATTCACAAAAGTTGTTGTGTGCTTCTCTTGTATATTGCAATGAAGGTGCTGAAACATTCAATGTTTGCACCAATGGAATTCTATAATCTTTTCTGAGTTGACAATTTATGCAAAAATTATTTAAAGGTATTTATGGTTCAAAAGTAAAGGGAGGGTAGTGCCCTTTAGCACAGGCTGCCACTTATTGGCTATTTTTAACACAATGATACCACCTGCATGACTAAGATTGTATCCTGTTTGAATATCATGTCATTTATAAAAGGCTTTGGCAACTAAGAACTGACTTTACCCCATCATCTTTCTTTGAGTGGAACATGCTGAAAAAGAAAGTATCTCACATTATTATGGAACTGCAAGGGAATGTTCAGTAGGAGATTAAGGCTATGGCTCATAATGCCATTTGTAACATACTATTAGAGGCATGCCTTGATGCCAATGGCAACCACGTTCAGCACTTGCTATGAAATCGTGTTTCTCTTAAACCAAGATACGTCCAATTCAATTGTCATTGAATTATGTCTATTAATGTGAAAATAATAAAGGAAAATCAGGGGCTGAGAGTAAGTGGAAAACCTCATTGAAAAATTTAATTATTAGGAATATCATTTAAACTGCAAAATATAATAAAATTTTGAATCACAGAAATTCAAAATAAGCAAATGTAATATAGAATTTTTTTTTACAGGGGCATATGTAAGTTACTGTCAGTTTCAAAAATGTTAATTTTAAAAATTCAAATTTGTATTTAGTGCTTGTGTATTGTGATGGAAAACTAGATCTAGTTAAATCATTATGAGGTGTATTCAATTTGTAAGGATTATAATCTCATTTCATAAAATGGAAATAGAAATTTGATATGTGTACAACTATAGGAGTATGAATTTGAAATGGTGTAAATAATTTTTTCAGAAACAAATTTGGATATTTTACAATTTAAACACACCTCATAAAATGCAATTCGGTACTTGAAACAAGTTCTCTTTTATGGTGCTTTCCATTAGACAAAACATATTTATACATTGCAAGGATTCCTTGTTCACAGGTATCAGAAATACAGTATCCCACTTTTGCAAAAAAGTGGGTAAATATTAGTAAAACCTTCAGCAAGTTCTACAAATCTAAAAGGGTATGTGGTGCTAATAAATTTTACAAATTGAAGTAACTATAGATTTTCATATCATTACAAATAGAAAATAAGTGTCAATGGAATTAAGTTGTTTGATATTTCTTTCTAATTAACATTTTGTAGATTAAATAAAATTGCACTCTTTAAGTTAACTGCTAATCTGGGTGACACACGGACATAGAACATGTCAAGGACATACACACATGTGCATACATATATATACACAGGTGATGTCCAAATGTATAATTTTCCACATATATACTTGACAAGATCTGTAAATTTACAATATAAGGAAAGAATTGTGAATACAATCTACATTTTTTTTAATTTGAATTTATTTCCAACAAACACAACAATAATACAATAAAATTACATATTTTCATTTTTTACAATAATCCAATACAATAATATATATATATATACTATTAATGGAGTAATAAAAACTTCTAAAAAGCATAAAAACTCATAAAAAACACTCAGAGTGCAATATAAAAAGGTTCACATAAACTTTCACACTAAAAACCGTAAAATTGAACACTAAAATCACACTATATTTCGAGCTTGGCTCTTGGTCACGTGATGAAAATGAACTCTCAAGTTCATACTCAAGTATGAGTGTTTTTTATGAGAGTATATATATATATATATATATACACACACACACACACACACTTAATGCAGCATAAAAATGAATATACATAAATATGCACACAAACCTACAAATATATACAATTTGCTATATAAGTATTACAGCATTTAGAATCAGTTTACAACTTCATTAGGTATTTACATCCAGTATATCACAATATTATTTTATTTAAAGCATTGTATTTCAATTGATAATGTTTAACTCTATAATAACACAATACACAAGCAATACCTGTTATTAATTCTAGAATAATTATTACAGTGATTTTCATTTAAATAGTTGAGTAGTTTCTTAAGGAACTCTAAAATTGTTATCAGGATGATTTGTCATTCAAGTAATCTTCTACTAAGTAAAATGCTTTGTTACAAAGATTTTCTTTAACAGCAGTTTTAAAGAAGCTGAAATTTTAAATTTTTTCGTTAAGATTAGCAGGAAGAGCATTAAAGATTTTAATGGTTTCATAATGGACATGTTTCTAATAGCAAGACAGTTTTGCATTTGGACGATGGATATTTTCTTTTTTTTCTGTCATTTATGCGTTGAGTGTCCAAGTTTGTTGTGAAGGTAATTTGATTATATACATCGTATCAAATATTTATTTCACTCTATCATTACAATAAGTTTAACAAATGTTTTTACATTTTATCATTGTTCCTAGAATACACATTATTTGGATCTAATACATTTAGCACTCTGATTATATATGTGTTAGATCTTACAATTCCTTCCTTATCTCTGAATCTATATTCTTCTTTAACTTTAATCACTCTTTTGCACAATTTCTCTAATAACTTCCGTATATAATCACAAAATTTTCTCAAAATCCTTGTTACCAGTTCCAAAATTTTTAGTATCACAATTGCTACCTGCAATTTGTCCCATTTCTTAATCAATACATCTTTTCTCCATTATGTAGTTTGTGAATATTCAACTATACAATGAAAATCCTTCTCTATTTCTTCACATAGTGAATGCTATTTCTTTTTTACTTTTAATGCACTTAACCCTACTATATCTGCACTTCAACAGTAAGTGGAGCATTAGATTATCAAATCGACTCACTAGATAATTAAGAATATATCTGCTCTATCCCAAGCAAATCCCTCCTCTCCTCTTTTGTTACAAATATATACATATTTTTCCCGCCCCCATTCTTTCTTAAATTTCATATAATATTTTAAGGTACTCTTGTCTTGTAAACTGCTTCATATTTATTGTTTTCCAACATCTTCTAGCCTTTCCTTCACTCTATTCCAAAGCCCTTGTCCATTCATTAACTTGTTCCTCCATTTCATCTATTCCAACCTCTTGGACTATTCTCTTTAGTTGAGCATAACTAGCTTCTTTCCTCTTTAACTTTTTTTTTACATCTGTAAAGTCTTTGACTATGTCTCCTTCCCTTGATGCTATCTTATACCAATATTTCAAAATATTAACTATCATGCCTTTTTTTTTTTTTACTTAAATGTAAATTGGAACTTGCACAGTGAAGCCAATCATATTAATTGATATCATAGTATGATTCAGTTGAACTACACACTCTTAAAGCTTCACTTACTTTTCATAAATGTATGGAACCGGTTTCGAGAACATTTAGTTCCCATCTTCAGCCAGGCTAAAGTTCAACTGTTGGATCATTTGTTGAGCTGTGGGAATGTATATTCTGCTCTGGTGGCGGTGTGATAAACTTGTAGTTTATGTTTTCATCCCCGACAATGTCGAAGTTCATTATCCTGTCTTTGTATTTGTAGATGTAGATTTTCTCCCATGTTGCTGATTCCGTACGTCCTTGTACTGATTTTAATAGTTTTGCTTTATTTATTATGTCGTGATTTTGTGTCCAAAAATGATATGCTACTGCTGATTTCTCTATTTGCTTGTTCCTGAAATGTTCCTTTAACCATGTGCCTATGTTTTCTCTTTGTTTTTCCAATGTAGATTTTTTCACATTCTGCACAATTTATTTTTTAAATATCTGCTTTTTCCTCTTGTGGAATACTGACATTAACATTGTCTATCAGTAAGTTTTTAACATTAAATCTGTTAATCAGTGCCAACCTGATATTAAAATCTTTAAGAATATTCTGAATTTTTTTTTTAGCCCATGGATGATATGTGAACTTTTTAAAAATTAGCTTATCTTTTCTTATTAATTGATATCATTGTATGATTCAGTTGAACTACACACTCTTAAAGTTTCACTTACTTTTCATAAATGTTCTCGAAACCGGTTCCATACATTTATGAAAAGTAAGTGAAGCTTTAAGAGAGTGTAGTTCAACTGAATCATACAATGATATCAATTAATATGATATGCAATGATATACACTGTGCAAGTTCCAATTTACATTTAAGTTATCTTTTCTTGCTGAAAGTATTATGGTTTCTTTGATAAATTTTTGTCTCTTAAATTTCAGCATCTTTTTGTGTACTAGTTATTTTTTAAAACCATTTTTAACTGCTGTTTCTTCTATTTGTTTGTATTTATTAAAATATTCTTTGCTAAATTGTACGTTAACTAGCCAGTGTGTTAAAACTGTTGATAACTGCTTTTTGTGCGCTGTGGGGTTAAAACTGTTTTTAACAGATTTCATGTTAAATTTAATGTTTTAATGTTAAAAACTTACTGATAGACAATGCTAATGACTGTATTCCACAAGAGAAAAAAGCAGGTATTTACAAAATAAATTGTGCAAAATGTGAAAAAAATCTACATAGGAAAAACAAAGAGAAACATAGGCACATGGTTAAAGGAACATTTCAGGAACATAAAGTACAAGCAAATAGAGAAATCAGCAGTAGCATATCATTTTTGGACACAAAATCATGACATAATGAATGAAACAAAATTATTAAAATCAGTACAAGGACCTACAGAACTAGCTACCTGGGAGAAAATCTACATCTACAAATGCAAAGACAGTGTAATGAACTTTGACATTGCCGGAGATGAAAACATAAACTACAAGTTTATCACACTACCACCAGATATACATTCCCACAGCTCAACGAATGATCAGACAGTTAAACTTTAGCCTGGCTGGTGATGATGAAACCAGTTTCATACATTATGACAGTAAGTAAAGCATTAAGAGTGTGTAATTCAACTAAATCATGCAATGATATCAACTTTTGTTTTATCTAGATTTACACATAACTTGCTTGCCTCAAACCAGAATGACATACAATTTAGGACATAGTTCAATTTAATTATACATTCATTTTAGTTCTTGTTACTAGCACACTGGTGTCTTCGGCAAATAGGCAATATGTTTAATATAAGTGACAGGTCATTTATGTATATTAGAAAAAATATAGACCCTACATTAATCCTTGTATAGACATAATAGTTTGAAAATCTTCAATTTTATAAATGATGATTTCTGAATGCCAGCAAATCTAAATCTTTTTTACAGTTCTGTTTGAAGACCATGCTAGAACATCTACAGCTTAATTTTGAAGGCCGGCCCCACTGTGGCCTGGATGATGCTCGTAACATTGCCCAAGTTTTGTTGCGCCTAATTGCTGATGGAGCATCAATTCAAGTCAATGAGCGCATTCGTTTCCGTGAAGCAAAAGCTAATGGACAAGTATGTATGGATGCATTGCAACTGTAGATGGACACATTCTGGGTATATGTTGAAACAATCATGATTGTGTCCATTTTATTGTTTATGACTGTAGTATCTCCCAATCCTAAACTTATTTTTTGGTTCCTTATCCTGTATCCTAGTTTTTCCTTCTATTCTCCTTAGATATGTCATTTCCATGACTTGAATTTGACTTCTATTTGGAAAGTTAAAGACCATGACTCAGATCCTTATGTTATGGTAGGTATGTATTAATTTAAATATTTGGTGTAATTGTAACTTGTTTTATTTATAAAGTTACTATTTAACATATAATTTTTTTGCTGCTGAAATTTTGTTGTTAATTTCATCTTTCATTATAATTGAAAATAGAACCAATATATTTAAATTAATTTGACTTGTTCCAGAGTTTGTTTAGCCATCTTAATCACATGCCTTTTTTCATCTACCAAAACTTTCATAGTTTTACTTTTATTAACATTGTGTTTCTTGTTTCTTTTTCTTAGTTCTCTATTTTAGATATTGAGATTATGTTTCATTTTTTCATGGAATGTTTTCTTCCCAGAATTCCTTTCTCAATTTGTCACTTACCTTTTGTGTCATCAATATCCATTACCTATAGTGTCACAGTAATAAAAATTGGCATTAAATGCAAGAAATCAGCAAAAACTAAAATTTTTATACATTTAATAAGCCAATGGAATTGTTTCATATCTTTCCTGTGTGATTTAATATTATCCAGTTTATAAACAGTAATTGACTTAAGGTGAAGCTGAGTCTTAAACCCATTCTACTGTAAAATTCTTTTAACAACAATGTATTCAAGATCCATAAAATATAGGATATTTTATCATATCCAGTTGTTTTTTTCATTTTTCTATGCATTTTTAGATTGTAGTTAAAAGACAAATTAAAATTTTAGCTTCCTGGTGTTGCCATGTCTTGAAAAGTTGAAATGATTCCATTTCCACCATTTCAACTTTTCAAGACATGGTAACACCTGGAAGCTAAGATTTTAATGTATCTTTTAACTAGGAACTCAAGCTATGGAAGCTTGTGTATTCATTTAATATTTAGATTCTTTTAGCTAATGTTCTACTTTTTGTCTCATTCTTCTTTCTAATATTCTGGCATATGCTTTTCATGATATACTTAGAAGAAATATTCTCCTGTGATTTTGGCATAGTTTATTGTTCCTTTTTTTATATTGGCACAAGAATAGATGTTCTGAAATCTCTTGAGATTTGTTTGTAGTCACATGCCAGTTTTATTAAATTATAAAGTAACTTTTATCCTGACTTGCCCATATGTTGAATAATTTCATAGCCTGCACCCTTGCCAATCTTGATTTTTTTCTTTTGTGCATTTCTTGTTCATTTCACTTAAGATCTAATATTCAGCTATGGAAGTTTCCTCTTCTGTTCCTTCTAACTTCATAAAATACTGTTTCCATTGCATAATCTTGTTCCCTTCCGTTAAAATATTTCCTGGCATCTACAATGAATTTTAAGTTAATTCTTTCCCTTTTCTGACATTTTTACCACTTTAATGGCTTAGTTCTTACTTTGTTACTTTTTTCTATAGCATATTAATTTCGTAATTAATTTATTCCAGGATTGATTTTAGGCCAGCTAAACCTTTGCTTGTATTTTTGTCCTTAGTCAAAACTTTTAAAATATTTTGTTGTATGTTATTATTATTTTTTTTACTTAAATTTTAATTGTAAAATGCACAATATTAAGTTTGTTTTAAGAAATCAATTTTATGTATTAAAATTTAAAAGCTTGAAGAGGAGAAAATATGTTCCTCTTAATGGCATTGTCTCAAATCTATTATCATATGAAGAAGGTATCCTTTATATCTTTATATAAACAGTATTCAAATTCCTGAATAAACTCCAACTTAAAAATTACAACTTCTATACTACCCAAAGAGAGAGAGAGAGAATTTATGTGATATGCCAGTTACTTTAGAATTGGACACACAGAACTGAAATATTGATTAAATTTGTATAGGGTGAAAATGGGAGGCTATATTCTCTTACACTAAACCTTAAAATATTATCAGAGTGTCTTATTAAGATTTTATTTGAAATATTTTATGTTTTTACTTACTTACTTCAATTATATTATATCAATTAATATATTTTATGTTTATTCATTTAAGAACTTTTAAAAAATTCTGTTGGAACTCACATAGCGAAGCTTGTTAAATGTAAATTCTATCTAATCTGTTGTCTTACACAGTCTTATGCTTCACTTAATTTTAAACACGGTGGGACCAGTTTCGAAGAGATATCCTATCCATCATCAACCAACTTGACGACTAGTAGGAGAAATTACTGCGCCCTTATGGTGTTTTTTATAAACTGGAAATTTGTATTACATTCTCCTGTAACGTCGAAATTCATATGATGATCCCTATGTTTATGAATGTAAATCTTCAAAAAAATAATCAGAAGTTTTGTCTGCAAAATGGGCATAAACCTCATCCATTACTTCTTCGTCACACTTAAATTTCCTTCCTCGAAGGTCCTTCTTGAGTTTCAAGAAGAGGAAATGTCACTGGGAACTAGATCTGGGGTATAGAATGGATGGTTGATCTCCTTGAAGCCACATTTCTTCACCTTTTCCTTTGCAACAAGAGCTGTGTGCAACACATTGTTGTGAAGAAGGTGCACACCATGAACCATTCAGCTTTCCTCGCCTTTTCTCTTTGATGGAAGCACGTAGTCTGTGCAGTAAGCCAGCATAATACTCCCCATTTACTGTGGTGTTCCTATCCTTGAAGTCAATGAACAGTATTCCTTCACAGTCCCAAAAGATTGTGGCCATGATCTTCTTGGTTGACTGATAACCTTGGCCTTTAGTGGCGGTGCTTTGACAGGTTTACTCTATTCCATTGATTCTCTTTTGAACAAGGGATCATAGTTTTGTCTCTTGTAACAATAGTTTGCAGAAGTTCTCTCTCGTTACCACGGCAGAGCTCCAAAAATGCCTGACAACAGATGACTCGTTGCTTTTGGACTGAGAAAAGAAGTCTAGGCACCCATTTTGCACAAACCTTATTCATGTTTAAATGTTCATGATGAATAATTCGAGGACTGTTGCTTTAGAAAGGCCTAACGTTACTGCAATTTTTGTAACCTTGCACGTCTGGTCTTCAATAATTTCTCCTTCCACAAGAGCGAAGTTTTTAGGAGTGAGTACCTCCAAGGGCTGATCTGCATGCTCTTCTTCTTGAATGTTTTATCAACCCATTCAAAAAAGTTTGGCCCATCTTTTACAGTAGAATATGAGGGAGATGCTTCCACATATACACCGTCCAATTGTTGTAGAATTTCATTTGGAGTAAATCCTTCTTTTGTAAAGAACTTAATAACAGCTGGATACTCCATTTTGAACATGTCACAATCTTCTACACAGAGCCTTCTTTATGCAACTATATCTGAACAACAAAGGAGTGGAAGATACAGCTGCAATTATTTACATAACGGATAAGGGTTTTGTGAAGGTGATAGTCCTTATTGGCACGGCCGGAAACTTATGAACCTACCCTTGTATGTACTTGAAACAATCTTCTTCCATATTTAAAGCCTTTACATACTGTTTCATTAAGCCGTGCTGGATGTAGAGAGGTGGCAGCAGGACTTCAGAAGGACTCACAAGGCTTTGGCACACAACATCTTAGAACCAATTTCCAAATTTTCTTGAGGTGGCCAATCTTTCTTAGTCTAGTGATCAACTCATGCCCTGATATCCTACTGACATAGAAAGCATGGAAATTTGATAAAAGCAGATTGTTGATCCAGCAGCATTTGTAAGAAATCTACAACTTTGGATAGATGGAGAGAGGATATTGGTGGGGAATATTAACAATGACATATAGCACAAAGAATGGAAACAGTTGAAATTAGACAGCAAAAAACTCGTGAACATGAGAAAACAGTAGGAAGTACAAAGTTCAACTTGCAGCAGAAGATTGCAGATGCAGAAGGAGGGGAGAGAAGGGGAAGAAAGCAAAGAAAGGGAGAGAAACACCAGCATGCCGAATGCAGTAGTCATCAATGTCAAGGATAGAACATGATCAGCTGAGTAGCAAGCCTTCAGAAAGGATGATGTCACAAAATGTCAGGGCCAACTGGGGAGATTTCATCAAGGAAAGTTTTGTCATTATCATGGAAGGAGGTGCTAACAGCTCAAGAGTCCAGCAAACACAAACAGTGGTTTGAAAGCATGGCAGCTGAGTAGTGTAGAAAACAAAGAAGGAGAAGAAAGTGTGGTATCATCATAGCATGGATCTTTAAATTCAGTGGCAAACGGAAGGAATTCAATTAAGTAAAAAGTGATTGGATGTACTTAAAAATAGATTGGGCTCTCAATAACAAAAATAGATTGGGCTCTCAATAACAGCTAGAAAAGGAAAGGCAGGTTGGTTTTTGGAACTATGAAGGGTTAAAGAAATAAAAATAGTTCATGAAACTTTATATCATTTAGTAGCGAAAGTAGACATTTTGGCAGTGGTAGAGGTGAAGTTAAAAGAAGATATAAATGCTAACGATTTTAGTTATTTTGGGAGGTATGGAGAAATGTCAGCTAAGAAAGGAAGAATATCCGGAGGGTTAGGAGTGTTTGTTAAGAAGTCATTAATTAAATAGGCAGAGGCAGTGAAAATTGAATAAATATTCAAGATAAAAACATTTCATTTACATACGAAATAGAAACAGATAACATGCTGCCATTCCTGGATATTAAAATAATGAAATGCCAAGAAAAACTTAAATTTGGAATATACAGAAAGAATACACATGCACATAATCACATCAAAGCTGACAGTTTAAACCCTACAGCACACAAACATGCAGTAATTAACAGTTTAACACACCGGCTAGTTAACCTACAAATTAGCAAAGAAGAATATTTTAAAGAATACAAACAAATAGAAGAAACAGCAGTTAAAAATGGTTTTAAAAAAGAACTAGTACATAAAAAGGTGCAGAAATTCAAGAGACAAAAACATATCAAAGAAACCACAACACTTTCAGCAAAAAAAGATAAACTTATTTTTAAAAAATTCACATATCATCCATGGGCCACAAAAAAAATTTCAGAATATTCTTAAAGATTTTAATATCAGGTTGGCACCGATTAATAGATTGAATGTTCAAAATTTGCTGATAGACAATGTTGATGACAGTATTCCAAAAGAGAAAAAAGCAGGTATTTACATAATAAATTGTGCAGAATGTGAAAAAATCTACATAGGGAAAACAAAGAGAAACATTGGCACAAGGTTAAAGGAACATTTCAGGAACATAAAGTACAAGCAAATAGAGAAATCAGCAGTAGCATATCATTTTTGGACACAAAATCACGACATAATAAATAAAACAAAATTATTAAAATCAGTACAAGGACCTACGGAATTAGCAACCTGGGAGAAAATATACATCTACAAATACAAAAACAGCATAATGAACTTCGACATTGTCGGGGATGAAAACATAAACTACAAGTTTATCACACCGCCACCAGAGCAGAATATACATTTCCACAGCTCAACGAATGATCCGACAGTTGAACCTTAGCATGGCTGAAGATGGGAACAAAATGTTCTCGAAACCGGTTCCATACATTTATGAAAAGTAAGTGAAGCTTTAAGAGTGTGTAGTTCAACTGAATCATACAATGATATCCATTAATAAAATTGAATAATTTTGTGAATCAAATTCATTTGACATTTTAAAAGGAAAATATGGAGAGGATGAGTGAGGTGAATTTACATTTGCAAATAAAAGTAGCCAAAGTGTAATACATTATACTTAGTATCAGCTACATAGTAAATGATTTGTAAGTTTTAAACTTGTATCCAAATAGTGATTCACTTTCCTAGTAGTGAATATTAGGGCTAAAGTTGATTGTTAGATATGCAACATTTAGAACAAAATAATTGAAACATGAATATCAGAGATTCAAAGGTGAGCAGGAGTATATGTGGGACAGTATTTATTTTGAGAAAAATCAAATACTGTGTTAAAATTTTTGTAATTGTGGGAAGTTACACTTAAAAATGGTCTGGGCCATACAGGTCTTCACTGTGTGTTTTTCTTAGAGTTTCAATAAATTTCATTTCATAAGAAATCATTTCCATTTCCTCAATCTCATGCATCTTCAATGTATTTAAATTTAGAAACCTGAAAGCTCAGAGTGAAAAATAAAGGTTAGTGAATACACAAGAACAGTTTCCAACTTGTATTTGATTTCCATTGCCATTTTCTCTCCAAATGAAAAAAATTTGATGACTGCTCACATAATTTTTTCTGCAATTGATATCAATCCTGGTGGTGTAGGGTAACCATCTTGCCTTCTAAGCCCAAGATCGCAGGTTCAAACCCGGCCAATATCAATGGATTTTTTCAGGCATGAAAATCCTTGGTATGGCTTCCTTCGGAAGGGAAATAAAGCCGTGGGTCCCATGTCGTACATTTATGGCACAAAAAAGAACCTCAACCCTGAAAAACGAGGCCTCTGAGCAAAATTTGTTGGCTGTTTCACGCCCTGAGTAGAATGGGATGCTGATGACCTGAGATGTTAAAGAGCTTCCGTAAATAACTAAAATCAGTCAATCTTCAATTGAAATCACAACATTGATTCACTTGAATGTTTTTCAAAAGCAAACTATTTAACAGCTTGATGTAAAAATTGCAGTAAATAAATATGAAAGAGTTGCTTTGGGGATAAAAATATTAGAAAATAAGCAACCGCTTAGGAGCCATTTGAAATCTTCAGTCCACTCTCATTTTAGTCAAAGAAGCTCACCTTATTTTTGTCTAATCCAAATGCTCACAAACTCTCCCCTGGTCAGAATACCTTCTTCCAGTAATTTTTCCAATTAGGTGCATAGAAAATAATTTTTTGTACCTATGAACTCAGGCTCATCTGCTTCATTGAGACTTAAAGGAATATTTCTGGAAAAAATTTCAAGATCATCTAAAAAATAAGTTTCTCTATTTTGTAAATATATTCAAACACAATTTTTTTTTCTTGAAGCTTTTTATTTGTACTCAGAGCTCTTATTTTACTTTGTAAATAAAGTTTTTTGATACCTTATCAGTACTATGCCATGCCTATTTGCATAGCCTCTTGTTCACTTTGGATTTCATTGCACCATCAGTTTCAAATCATTGGCCAGCAAGGATCTTCTTGAGTTGGATGCAAAAGTGGGAATCACTTGGAACAAGATCTAATGAATACAGGGGATTGCAAAAAAATGTCTCATTTGAACTTTTTGAGCAAAGCTCAAGTCCTTTGACAAAAGTGCAAGCAGGCATGCCTTGCAAGAGTAGAACTTGCTAGTCATAAATTCAGGACATTTATTTGATTGCTACACAATGTTTGCGACAAGACTCATTCGTGATCTCTCAGCATTTGTTGTAGTTCTGTGAGAGAGACATTCCATGCAGCCCCCTCCCCAATAGTCCCAAAATACCATCACCATATTCTTACGTGCGGAATGTGTAATCATGACTTTTTAGGAGCACTTTGAACAGGCATCTTCCAAACTTTCTTTTTTGTTTTGGTCGTTGAATGAGCACCCAGTTTTCATAGCCAGTGACAATGCCTTTGACAAATGGATCTCCCTATCTGTGGTGAATTTCCAAAAAAAATTGGGATGCATTTATCTGCTGTTGCTTATGAACATCAGTGAACAAACATGGCACTTATTCCATGCAGACTTTTTAATGTTAAAGTTGATGGAACAATATGATTCTGAAGAATTGAGTTTCTAATTTGTCTCAGGAGACAGAAGCCTATGAATACCACCAATAGTGACACAATGATCCTGTTCAACAATATTATGTACTGCAAGAGTGGCATTTTGGAAATTGCTTGCTACAATTTTCTTCATGAATATTTTCACTACCTTCCATAAACTATGTACTCCAACATTGTACTGTTTGAATGCTCATGCACCCTTTCCTATAAACAGAGGTTAGCTCACAAATAGATATTCACAGCAAGTTTTATTTTTTTCCGATAAAAGAAATATGACAGCGAGTAGTTCACAATTAGACATATTTCTAAAGGCTTCATAATGTTTAGTTGATTATCCCCAAGGCAGTGTGTGCAGATGCATAAAATTTCTTGAGTACTGGCAATACAAGCTGACTAAATTGGGAAACTTAGTTTTTGAATGATCCTTCTACTTGTAAACATGTTTTACCTTAAATATAAAATTTAATTTCATGCCGGAACCAATACAGTAAAGCGACTAATATATTCTTAATTATCTAGTGAGTCAATTTGATAATCTTATGTTCCACTTACTGTTGAATTATGCAAAACTAGTTTTGCAGACTTTTGCCTGCATCTTCAGTTGCGAGTTGACTGGTGGATTCATCGTTGGTTGGCTGGACTTGGTGTAGCTCTCGTGGACATATTATGAACTTCTGGATTAATTTGTCTTCTGTTGGGATCTCCAAGTTCATAACCTTACCATATTTTTTATATAAATTTTTTCCCATATTCACAGCTCCACAGGCCAATCTATGAATTTCAATAATTTCACTATCATTTCTATAAAATGTTTATCTCCCCAAAAGCGAAGTGCAATCGCTGATTTCTCTATCTGATTGTACCCTATGTTTCTCCAGTGTTCCTTTAGCCTGATTCCAATGCTGGTTTTTGTTTTTCCAATATATACTTTGTTACATTCTGAACAGTTGGTTTTATATATTCCTGGCTTCTTCTCCTCAGGTATTCTATCATTATCACCAGAATGTTTTACCTTATACTAAGCATAAATGATTTGTTGGTTTAAGGTGGAGCAGACAGTAGTACCAGTGCATTACAAGACCCCAGAAATGACATATGTTAAAGTTCAGCGTGAGCGCAGCCAGCGCGAGAGCAGGTTAGCAAGAATAAATTGTGGATGTGAACCTGAGGAAACGGAAGACAAGTCAGAAAAATGAAGCATGTGGTATATTATTTAAATATGACCTGTTGTGAACATGATCTGGAATGAACTGTTAATGTAATTATTGATAGTGCTTCAAAAATAATTTCATTTCACATATTGATGAAGATTAGTATAATCCATTGCTATGTGGACAGCTGTAATCATAAGAGGCCATCTCATGGTGCCAAAATATAACTAGTTTGACAGGCCCTAATGTGGAAGTTTATCAGTCATCAAGAATTTTATTTAAAACTCACACAAGAGCAGTGCCTCAAGAAAGTGTTAGTATAGATAAGTTTTGAGGAAAGTTTGCGATATACAATCTCCATTTAAGCATTCTTTAGGAATGCAATAAGTATTTTTGTTGAAAATTGTGAAAGAAATGTTGAACACTAACAAATCATTTGTACATAATTATTACATTTTATTCAAATAAAGTTTTTTATTTTGAAATTGTATTATTTTCTTTGTTGATTTGCATAAAAGTTCCAATATGAAACATAGAACCACTGCACATATAAAAAAAATCTCATTGGTTAATTTTTTTGTACAAATTTAAATATTAATTCAATTTGGAACCAAACACAGTGAAACATCCATGAATAATCTCTTCTCTTCATGGTTTCACTTACATGAGATTTACTCAGGAAATAAGTTTCGTGGAACTTTTTCATCATCAGCTGTTAAACAATTGTTGGACCATTCGTAGAAGCTGAATGAATAGGTAGGTATCCAGGCTGACTCTGGTGGTCTAGTGATAAACTTATATAAAGTGCTGTCTGCTTCTGGGATGTCAAAATGCATAAGGTTATGCTCATGTTTTTTTATATAAATCCTTTCCCAAATGTTTAGTTCTTTTGGCTGTTGAATAGTATTTAATAACTTGATTTGCCTTTTTCTATTTCATGGTTTCCATTCACAGCTGATTTATCTATTTTTTTGTAACACATGTTTCTCCATGTTCCTTCAACCTAATGCCTATATTTCTCTTTGCCTTCCCTGTGTAGATTTTTGCACAATCCTTACAATTAATGTGGTAAATACCAGATTTTTTTTCTTTGGGCCTGAAATCTGTGTTGTTTAATTTAAATAAATATGTTACACTGTATCGGTTTTGAGGTTCTAAGATGAAATTGTACTGCTTGAAAATTTTTTGGAATTCCTTACTGGCTGATCGGTGGTAAGTGAAATTTTTAATTGTTTTTTCCCCTATAAATCACTCCAAGTTATTTAATTCTTTTTTGTTCTGGAAGCTTTTAATTTTTTGGTTAATCATATGTTTGTTGAACCCATTGGATTTAGCTGCTTCTATTATATGTAGATATTCATTCTTGTATTCTTCTTTACTCAGTGGTATATTAATCTGTATATCATGCTGTTGAATGCTGTTTTCTTATGTGATCTTGGATTGAAACCATTGGCTTTGATATAATTTCAATTTGAGACCTGTAGCCAAAAAGATAAATGACAGTTAGCACATATGGTTTCTCTGCCAAACCTAATTTCTCCTTCATTGATGAATCCCTTTTCCCATTTCTTCCCACCCTTTTTCCCTCGCTTGGAGCAGTATGATGTCTCATTTGTCAATTTAGGTATTGTGATGTGGGAATGATAAGAATGCTCACATCAGAATTCAGTCTTCCAGAGGAGATAATGCAGATAACTACTACACAAAAAATCACATTTTTCTGTTACCTACCAAACCATTAGTGATCAAATATTAACAAGAAATATTGCAGCATGATGGCTGGAGACATATATTTTGGAACTGCAGTCATAGAGTACAATTTGAATTTGAAAATAGCAAAATTCAGGGACACCTGCTAGTAGATAGTGGCTATGCTTGTAAGCCAAGAAATGCTGTTGAAAGACAAATATTCCCCATATTATCAGCAGGCTTATGAACTGGCTTACAAAGAACCACAATAAGAGAACAGTTACTGCCTTGTTGCACAACATTGCAAAAGCACTGGCTATCGAGATTCACCTGAAGATTCTGAAATTTAGATTAGAGGATCTTCAAGGACTGAGATGTGTGGTGGTTTTTTTATTTTTGGGAGGGTAGTGTTTAACGCCCATTTTTACTACTTAGGCAACAGGTGGTGGACATGTGATACATGAAATGAAATGGTAAATTGGAAAAGGAGTATTTTTTTTAAGGAAGAAGCATTTTAGGGTACCTCCCCAGCATTTGCCATTTGTGAGGACTGAAGAAAGCCTGGAAAAAACCTCAGTCGGGGAGGATGGTCCTGGTGGGAATCGAACCCCTGACCTCCTGCTAAGTCTGCACCTTAACAAATTCAGCCACCCATGGAGGTGGATTGAGAGTGCCAGCATTCCAGCTGGAGAGCAAATACAAAACAGTTTGCTAAGCTTTTAATTAGGTATTAATTTCATTAAGGTAACTTTGTTAAAACATCATACAAACATTATGGTTGAATGCATGACTCTCCAACATCTGCCAGATTGTTTGTTCTCATGTTAGCATAAAGGCCAATAGCTCTTAAAGAACTCCTACTTTATGCTTTGAAAAATATCGGGTCCTCTTTTAGATTTCCATTAATTATCTTTTTGCAGCATTATGATCAAATGAAGTAATCAATACAGTAAACAAAATCAAAGCTTGTAATAAGGGAATCCATTTTATTTTTATCTTTGCTGTTCTATGGATACTTTCCTTTGTGAAAATAATATGTGATATTGGAGTTTTCAGCCAGATGAATAGGGCAATTAGCTAAATGAGTTTTTGTACTTTTGTAGTTTCTGCTAAGCAATCATTTGCCTTTATTATTTAACATTTAGGGTAATAAGACATTTGGACCACATCATTTTCTTTATTGTGGTAACTTCTATTCTATTTGAATTCATAGTTAATCAAACTGTATTGATGTCAAAAATATTTCATGTACTTCACAATATTTTATTTGTACCCACTGTTTTATACCTCTCTGTAAAAACTTTCTTTGTAGATTTTAAGATAAAGGACCAGATTGAAACTTCTTTCTCAGTGCTTTATTCATGAACAAGAGCTACCAACATTACCCAGTGCACATAGCTCCTGCTCTTAAAGCAAAGTCATTAAATGCAACAAAATTATATAATTTGTTATCCTGCAACCCTAATGTAAAATTCCACTTGCTGAGGTATTCGCTTAATTAACGCAGCTCTTGCATAAGAACTTTTAGACAGAAGTGGAAGTCTTATTGTAGCATCATGTTGACATGGTTCAATTATGTATCACATCGTACTGAACTGTAATAAATTGAAATCTATTCATTAAAATCATTTTCTTTCAAGCATGCTATGGTTTTTCTTCATTAAATTACCAACTCCTCATTGGCTTTCAGGTAGTTCCTCTTTTTGAATAGGTACTGGAAAATTGAAGTGGAATGAAACTTGAGTGAGAGTGGCTTAACCTACAGATGGTCACTATATGAGCATTTTGCTAACAGATTATTTTAAAGCCTTAAAAAATGTTAAACTCCATAAGTTGAGTTTTTCCTGTTGGGCTTTTTATTCAGGATTACTGCAACTGAAATGAAGGTCTACACAATGAAAGTTGTTCTTTCTTTTAAAGTTCACTGTCCTCAAAATTCAATTAGAGAAAACCATTTATCATTTAGAGAAAATGCCTTTATTACTATTATGATAAAAAAGAAGTGAATATTGAGTATTAAAAAATATACAAATTAAGAAACAAACATCTACATATTTTCCCCCCCGACTCCATTCTTTCTTAAATTTCCTAATGTTTCAAGGTTGGAGACCTTAATTTATGGACAACCCTCGTATTTCTCCTATACAACCTCTCTACTAACCCTATAAACTTTCCCCTTTTCTCTCAATTTAGTTCAGAGTGCTTCCCAGTTGATTGCATCAAATGCCTTTTCTAGATCTACAAAAAATATGTATACTATTCCTCTTTTATTTGCTAAATATTTATCTATGGTTGTTGCTATTATGAAAATATTAATTACAGTGGATCTCCCCATCCTGAATCCAGTCTGTAATTCAGATAGTTTTCCTTCTTTCTTCGTCCAATCTTGTAACAGTTTAGCTAGCACCCCTGTGTATACTTTCTCAATCATAGACAACAGACTGATACCTCTGTAATTTGCAGGATTATTTTCATCTCCTTTTCCCTTGTAAATTGGCATAATTCCCACCTCCCATTTCCAGTTCTGTGAAATCATCTCACCTTCTTTTATTTCACTAAACAATTTAACAAGAAACATTCTTCTTTCTTCCTCCTCATATCATACCTTCCAATATTCCCCTGGTATGCCATCCATTCCAGTAGCTTTATTACTTTTTAGTTGTATAAGCTCCTCATATTCCTCATTTTGCCCTATTTCCTGATCTAATGCTCTCACATAATTATTAAAGTTCCCTAAAATTTTTGATAGTATATTTCTTTTAATAAAGTCATCCCAGCTATCATATTCACAGAAAAATCACACAAACACATATTACAGAGCAAACAGTTTTTATTAATACATGAAGCAATTAATTGGCTAATTAATTGAGTAACCAACTTCATAGTTTGTCATATTACTATCTTGTTGCTAGTGGATGCAATTTGAGAACTAGTGTGCTTCAATTTAGAAAACTATCCACTTAAAATATTCTCTATTCTCTGTTGTGTGTATTAGAGAACACACACAATAGACAAATGCAGCACACAAAGAATGTTATTCTAATAGTAATGCTTCCATCTATACCCTATATTGTAATATTAGCACAGGTTTATTATTCAAATTAGTTACTGTAGCAAATGGAAGTATGATTTAATTCCTGCATTATTGTTAGCTGGTGTGCTTAGAAAAAAAAGCAGGTTTGACATTTTTTTCTTTCGTTTTCTTTTATAAGAAAATATTTTTGTCATGTTACTTTTACTTCTGTGATTATTTTCCCTTTAACTATAATACCATAGAAATGGGAGGAAAACCTAATATTTATGTACAAATGCTGAGCAGCTATACATGAAGTATCACAAAATTTACACATTTTCACTGGCTAAGCCAGGTAGAGACAAAGCATTTTCATTAAAAAATAACTTAACTTTATAATGTTCTGTGTTTTGAATAAGATTGGAGTGAGGAGGGCTTTCTATTATTCCTTTATTTAAAAATGTCATGGCTTATTCAATAACTACAAATTTGAGATGGTAATATATAGTCATTACAAAAAGCATATTATAACTCAAATGAAAATAAATCACAGTTCCAAAATATTTATATAATTTTTTAATGCTATTTAATAAATTACCGAATTACATTTACTATCCTACTACATTTTTTTTTTTTTTTTTTTTTTTTTTTTTTTACATTTCATGTAATACATTATATAAGAATGCATTTTAATGAAAACATGTTTTGTACAGTGTATCATGCAAAGTATTGAGATGTCAACTCACACTATTCACTTGAAATGCTGATTGGAACTTCTACAGTGAAGCTAATCATATACTCATAATTAAGATCATTGTATGATTGAGTCAAACTACACACTTTTATTGGCTCCACTTGTTTAAATTTAGTACAGCTATTAAAAGAAAGTAGAATGCTTGTACAATGTTAATAAGCCTTTAAATGAACTACATATTTCAAAAGAAGATACTCAATTTAAACAAAAGAGCCTGTTTGTAGGATAATTTATACATTAAAGATTCAGTATTTAAAGCTTTTGTCTGTAGGTGTTTCCTATTACAAGAAAGTTCCTATGTAAGCAATGAGCATGTACTGATCCAAAACATATGTGACCATATGATTGTATTTTTGAAATAAAAACATGACAGCTGTCAGTGTATGCACATGACCCTGAGCACTGTTGCCAAGATGAAGGTAGCTTCCATGAGTGGAATTACCCTCCCTCTCCAGGGTCAGCATAAATATATTAGATATCTATTAGCCTACTTTCTTAGGATTGAAATTAAGACACTATCAGATTATTTAATAGAATATTTATCTATTGCATTTCTTTGGTGGAGTAGTATTGCTCTATTATAAATAATTTACATAGTTTCACGTGCAAATAAATTTCTAGTTTAGTGGAAATTTGATGCCAGAATTAGTAAAATAAATACTTGGTATTCATTTACACAATTGTTGATAATACCGTCAAATCACCAAGCCTCCTCCAAAACTCCTTCCATATGCAAATGCAGTTCAAGTTTTCTGCTGTAAGCTTCATTTACTGCTTCTCTAACAAGGTCTTTAGTTTAGTTAAAAGTAAAAGCCTTTCACCTGTGCCCAGATGGAAACAATTGGATTGAAGTGAGAAGGGAACCTAATTACATGATGATTACTACTCATCTACAAAATGTTTTGGATTACATGATTTCTGCTCAGTTATGAGCAGCAGAAGCTCTTCCTTTGTCATAGTACTGTTGCATGCCACACTGTGATGTGCCAGTCATTCCAACACTTGTTCTTAGATTGCTATTTGTAGATGCCTTAATCATTTTTGTACCAAGCAACATGATGCATTATCCATAATGATATAATGTTGGATTCTCTAAAAGTACTGAGTAACTGTCTATTAATCCATTTTTAAAAGGTCATAGTCCTGTCTTCATGATAATCTCAAGTTCTAGATCTGAAGAACAGAAGAGATTCCAGCATGTTCATTGATAAATAACCTCCTTTGCCTATATGCCTCTCATAGTACTTTAGAGTATATTATCAGTTCCACCTCTTAGACATGGTGTGGCCAGCATTCGTCAATGTTTCATCCAGCCAACAACTTCCATCAAGTTCTTGTTCCTTTCTCTTAAAAATGCAGCTTGGGCTACCTTTCAAGATAACCTTTCATCTATTTATCTTCTTAAATTCAAAGCTGAGATTATGAAAGAGCTTGTTTAGAAAGCCTAAATGGCTTCAAATAGTTCCACCTCTATTTGTGAGGATGCTCTTTCCTGGAGTAATGGCTGTATATATGCCTTCTTATAGCATCAAGCTGGAAGTTGTCTGAAATCATAATGGGTGATTCTCTAGACCTCTTTTACCCTGAAGTTAAAAGTCAAGAAAAACTATTGTCACTCATTTTCTTTAGAAACTCTGGATACAGTCATTTCAGTTACAGTGAGAGCATGTATATCGTATTCTTTACTTGTGCAATGTCAATAAGAGGTTTATTCCTGAGCCATAAACTTTCCATTTCCTGATCATCTTCTTCTCATTGGCTACAGCCTGTGGTGATCCTTGGCCTGCTGCAGCGACCTCTGCTTTCTCTACCTCCATTTCATGATTTAATTGAGGGCAGTGCAGAGGGGCATATGATCAGTATGCCATCTCTCCATCAGATAGCTTCCCAATTATCTTCATGAAGCTGGGTGAACTCCATTCCAGGCCTCCCCAATTTAGAAAAATTTCTAGGCAGGTACCGGGAATTGAACTTGGGGCCTCCTGGCTTGCAGTCAGCAATGCTAATCACTTCACCAAGGAGATAGTCATTTCCTGTTCTAAATAAATTTCCTAGCTTACTGTATAAAGCAACATCTTGAACAGAACTAAAACCCTCTACCATATTCCTTGGTCTACCTCTACTATGAAGCTGTCTTGCTTCCATAATTAAAGATGTTAAAAATTTCTCGCTAACTAGCAATACATATATATTTGACTTAAGCAATGACACGTACAAGCTTGGGCGCTAATGACCATGGCAGTTGTCGCCCCTTAAGCCATAATCATCATCATCACGTACAAGCTACAACTGCTGGCTTTCCTTCTACTACTGAAATGCATAATCTAAGCCATTAGCATAAGTTGAATATTTGCATATACCTGCATAGCAACAGTCTTTTCCCCTTTCTATCATCCAATTAGCTTGACAGCTGTCAGGTCTCTTTTTTTAAAAGTCGGATAGTAGCAGCTCCAACAGAAGACAAAGAGTTACCATGGATTAAGAACTCGAGTGTCACCTGCTCATTGCACTGCTGCTGACATTATCAAGACAGGAATTTCTCAAGTAATTAATGTGCAAAATGAACTTTTACCTTTTGAACATGGTGTATAAATAAAGTCAACCATTTTTGTACAAAGTTCACTATCTTCAATTTAACGTACATTTCACATACAAATTTAGGCCATTTATTGCAGTTTTAGTTGTCTTGTTACACAATACAATGAAACATTCTGGTATGGTCCAGAAAAATGAGCATGTCATGTCCCAGCTTAGCTTTTGTTCATTAAAATACAAACATAAATGCACAGCTACATTTCTGAAACATGTGTAGCTACGCAAGTAAAATGACAACACATTATGTACTAATATTTTCTTGCAACTCTTAATTCATTTAATTCTATTGAATATACTGAATAGAAAGTACATGTGTCACATGCATCTACACACAAACACACACATACAAGTCATTATAATGTGAACTAGAGCTGGCTGTTGAGTAAAATTATGACTAGAGAGCATATGTGAACACCAATTCTAAATGATTTGCAGCATGATTATTCTCCATCTCACAACTGACACTCTGTGTTGTAATAGAATTCTTGTCTGCAGATTTGCTTAAAATATTAGAAATGTAGTGATGCATATATCAATCAGTACATTTAAAGTTTAGTACCACTGAAATTTCAGGAGTTTGTTATTTGTTTTGAAGTAACAAGGGAAAATCATTGTAACAGGAATGTTACTCTAGTTCATGGGGAAGTTCCACAAAAAAAAAAAAAATCTTATTTTGAATACAAAATGACTCCTTTGCAAAGCACCATAAAGAAGCCATGATTACTGAGCAGTATGCACCTGTGCAATAGGTAATAAACTACGGTCACTTCAGTGTCAAAATGTACCATAAAAGAGCAAAAAAGTGCTATTAATTTTTATGGTCAGGGGACAGTGTAAGAATGGGTAGAAAATTTAAAAGTCAAAGACAAAATGTCAATGATGAACACTAAGTAGATGCTGTCACTGAGACAGTGACGGCAGCTCTATCTGCAAATTCGTCACTGCTGGCAAGTCACTGTTGTTGAAATTGTCACATAAAGCAACATGAGTTATTGCTATGCATACATTATTTATTTTGACCTCAGATACAGGAAAGTGTGTGGCATCCGCGAAACTTGTGAACAGATGAACCAATGTGTTGTAAAGTTGGATGATTATGTGAAAAAATAAGACATAAATAATTCCTGCAAGTACCCCTATAAAACATATATTTAACAATTTTCCCTTGTATTTTTTTTATTAAACAAATTAGTGGCACAGTTAGATAGTGCTATGGAATATAGTACAAGGACTTCTTTTTATTAAAAAACTATCCTTGTAAAAGGACCTATTTAATGACTTTCCTTTGCATTTTATTAGGCTTTTTCACTAAACAAATTAGTGACATAGTTGGATAGTACTATGGAATACTGTAAAAGGTTGAAGCACATTTGTGTGCCCACAAAAAAGAAAAATACATAATTAATTACTATATTAATAAATATATTTCACTGTAATTACCAGTTTGTTTATCCTTCTATTGTAACTATCACACTAAAACTCTCCAGGTAGCATGTAGCCATCTTATATTTTTCAATTAAAAGCAAAAATTATTTTAACAGTGTTTAATGCTCATTTCTATTATTATGGCCACAGGTTGGGACCCGATGATATATTACTTAAAATAATAATAAATTACGAAAAGAATTTTTGGGAAGGAAGTGCACTAAGACAAAGCTTATGGTACCTCCCAGCATTTGCCATTGATGAGGACTGGGGAAAACCTAGGGAAAACACCAGTCAGGATGAAATGTCCTGGCAGGATTCAAAATACAGACCTCCCATTCACAAGCACTTGCCTTATTAACCTTGGTCATTCATGTTCGTAAAAGCTATACTCTTGTTCATGCATGTAGTATGTTAACACTCTCAAATTAATGGTAAAAACATAATCTGAGCAGCAGAAAACCAGTTTAGGTATAGGTAAAAGCAGGACAAAACATTAAAGACATGCAAGGTGTTAGCCATCAGTTTAAATCAATGTAGGGTCAGATGAAGGTATGTAATCAATATTGCATGCATGATTAAAGAAACCATGAATTTATTACTGATCTTTGGCAAAAATTTAATGAGCAAATTAATGATAATTAACAGAGCCCAGAAGTTCAGGTATTTATTTTGGTTAAAATAAGCAGACAAAAGCACTTAAAATACTGAAAATAGTAATATAATTAAAATAGGCATTTATTAAAAGTGAAAACAGAGAGTAAAATCACTCATTATTAATGAAAATGGCTATTTAAGATACATCACATAATTAAAGAACTTAAGCTTACTTTTCTTGGTTACAAGCAACAAGAAGATGTTTTTTCAAGGTATAAACTGTCATAGTCAGCTGCTTGTCAGAAAGTGATTAGATGATATTTAAAACAAGCTATTTCAGAAGGACTCATACCCAATTACAACATAACATTCACTTCAGAACATTATGGAAATGCTGATCAAGACAAAAGTAAAGTATTTTAATAGTCCTGGAGAATGAGCAAAAGATTAGCAGTGGTTTCTGGTCGAGTTCATTTTCTTATGCATTTATAGGGGAATTAGGTTAGTATTTTTCTTTTTTCCATATTGAACACATTGTAGGGACAGTTTATTTCATGCTGCACTGCTCCCATCTTTCTCACTTGCAATTGTTTGTTACATTTGTTAACCCCCACTGCAAATTTCTAGAATTATCTCGTGCAGATCAATACAAGATCATTCACCAGGATAATTCAAAACTATAGTACTTCTTTCATCCTCTCTATTCCCAGTATTCATATGCCTGAGATAAATGTATTCCTTTCACTAATGAAGGTTCTGCTATATTTAAAAAGCTTAAGTGAATGGATTGAGGAAAAAGTTTTTGATTGCTTGAAAAAAAATAAATAAATGTTTAACAAGATTCTCAATAGATATTTTTGTGAGGTGAACAAGCCATTTAATTTTTATAGCTTTTTGCATTTCAATATACTCAAATTCTTTCTGTGCTTTTTAAAAAGCATAAATAATCACAGAAAAATACCATAATGATCCAAAACAGGCAAAAAAAAATTTTTTTAACCTTAAAATATAGGTAACAAGCCAAAATACAAAATAGGCAGGGGGGGGGGGGGGCAAAATAAGGCCACTGACGCCAAGTAGAGAAACATGTTCATTTCTATCTAGCTCTTAAATATATCCTTATCCACCCAGTAGAAAATACATTTTTCCCTACTTTTCGGCTCCAGTAATTAATATTATATCCAACATGAAAATATAGCACACCTTTAGTGTCAGCTTATGCAAGACAGAGCATGGATGCCCAAGGAAATCAGTAAAACCAAACTTCATTTACTATCTAAATGAATTACAAAAGTTGCATAAGGTATAAAAACATTGTAAGAACAAAGAAAACAACAAAACTACCCATTAATATTGTACTTATGAAGCTGTTAACAATGGAGTGGTAATATATCCTAAACTTAGGTATTCATTATTTTTACACTAAACTCCATTTACTCACATAAAAATAACACAAGAAACACATCTTGCTTTTATGTAAGTAAATGGAGTTCAGTGTAAAAAAATGAATACATAAGTTTAAGAAAAACTACCCATCTTCAAACTTTCCATTTCTGATAATGTATTTTGTAAATAAAACATGCTACATAAATATTAGTTTATTTTCTGATATGATGCCTAATATAATATGCATAGGCATTTACCTAATTCTGCCATTATTTATGCTGTTACTATTATGGGTAAAATGAATATTACACGGGAAAAGTAATGGAGTTCCTAATAAAGTAGCAACATTATTAAAGAATGTGCACATTAATAAACTTATATTTATAACTAGAATTTTTATGTAATATCAAAATACTAAAAATGTCCATAAATACTTGTATTTAGCAAAAAGCACTGATATTTCAAATAAATTTGATAACACAAAACATTTATACATATTTTCAGAGAAATAATTTAATTGTTATAATAAAACTTTTGCTACAACCAGTAAAAGTGGGAGGGGTAGGAGTGGTGGGAGAGTTGCGGCACACTTTGTTGAATAGTAACAGATTCAAAGTTTTGCTTATTTGAAAACCGTCTCTGTTTATATTATCTAGATGCTGCTCTATTTTTAATGCTTCTCTTCCTGCCAGAATTAAATATGCTGTTGCTTTTTAAAAGAATGTTATGACTTTACGAGATATTACAATATTTTATTAATTATTTTTATTAAAACTAGTTCATTACTACACAGTAATACTACATACTTAGAGTAAACTATATATCATTTTTATATCACTTTTATTTTACATTAGACAGAGAGTTGCACTAGTAATACTGGAACTTACAAACCTAATGTTGCAGTAAGATTCCTTTCTGCCCCCATTTGTGTGTTTGATGTGATGGATATGACTATGGACTATTGTTCTATATCTTAAGTTTCCACTAAAGAAGCTGCAATGTAGCACAAGAAAGGGAATATTAGCCCAAACTTTCCAAAGACCGTTGGTGTGGAACCAAAGCCTTAGAAATCCACTGGTGAGGCATCCGGTAACTTGGGAAGGGATTGCACCCTTCTCAATTTCTTTCTGGTGACAGTACTTAAGGGATGATTCTACAGAGTCTGAAATTTTTAACACTATTTGAGACATGTCTTTTACCACTTTGCATTTTGACATTGCATAATTTTCTGGTTTTCTGACTATTTTAAGGAGTCCTGCTCTTTCTGTTGCTAACAACCTAAATTTGTATAATAAATGATCATCTGACTGTTCACCTGTTTTGCAAAGACTATTTGGATTCTCAACTATTTTGAAGCAATAAAGATTATGTCTGGTCACTAGTGTGAAGTTGGGAGTTAAATCAAGCTTCATTTTTAATAAGTTTGCAAGAAATACATTTTAGTTGCTTTCTCAATTGATGTTTGAATTTATTTTCTTTGCCATTTCTACATACTCTCATTCCTAAGATTGTTTAAAACTACTTTTTAGAATATTGTTGTAACACTCTCATTTCATTATTTATTGCTACTTCCTTTGCTCTGTCAGCTTATTTCTGAAGAGACTGGTATGAGCTTTGACTCATAAGATGCATAGACTTTGGTATAGTTACCCAGTGATTTGCTTGATTAGGCTATTGTGGTTTCTGGCATTCTTTAAAGAGTCCATGCTATAGTACAATCTATATTTATTACTGCTGTTCTAATGTATTTGTGATATATCTTTTAACAGTGCTTTAATTATTGCAAGTTATTCAGCCTGATTATTCGAACACCCTACTTCATTTATGTTGCAACTAGGATAGTATGTTCCCTACAACAATGGTGACTTCTGATCTAACTCCAGCTCACTTTTGTTCCTATCAGTAAATACTTGCAAGATATAATCTTTAGCCTCTTCTCTATCACATACCTTTACTGAGCTCAACAGATGAGGCCAGTTCTTTGGCCAAGCTACATTAACTTTTCGTTCTCCTTTGTTTTGTTATATAACCTGAGCATGGATTTCCATTCATTGAAAAAAATATTCATATTTTTTTGACTCTTTGCTATTTTAAAACTTTTTGCATTTGCAAAGTTTTCCATTTCACTCCTGGTTTACTCTTTAGTGGCTAATATATGTTTGCCAACAAATATAATGCAGTAATTCACTTCATTGCCATATCTTAGGAGCAATTTTCTCAATTACATCTCCATTAAGTACCTGATTTACATTGACAAATGTGAAAAATCTAAGGTTTCTCTTTAGTATACATGCAACTTGGCAGACATGTGTTTTTATGATTCTCTATTTTCGTAAAATTGCTTTATTCAGTCTTTAAAAAAAAAATATTGTTTCCAGTGTAACACTTAAGAAAAGAGCTTTCAGTTTCAGTAAGAGGGTGCAAATGTTCTTGCAATCCAGAGAGATGAGTTAGAAAAAAGAGACTATAAAAGGACTGTCAGCAAAGCGTATACCAACAGGAATGGGAAAGTAGTCGAAGAAAAATTATTCTGCAACAAAGAATGTGGATGTGACATGAAATTCTGTGAAAAAATATCTCAAGAACAAAGGCAACTTCTTTTTATGTCCTTCTATGACCTGTCCACTTTTTCCGAAGATTTTCCATTCTTTAGAGGATCTGAAGAAGTCTACAGGAAGTAGCCAACCTTTAAATTGCCAATATAAACTAGGTTGCCCCATATGCAAGTGTTCGTCTGGTCACCATGAAAATGGGGGACAGATCTCATGTTTCTGATAAAGTACATTGCTTCTGTGAACCATGACTACTACATGAAGCTAGTGACCATGGTCAAATGTCAGAGAACTGTGATACTTATTGTGATGATTACCACATTGGGAGTTAAGGTGAAATAAAAACTGAACTTTTTCAGTTGACAATATGACTTACTCCTGAAAAAATATAAATAAAACATTGTTCTGTTTCAGTGATTATTTCTGTTGTTTTCATCAAATTTGAACATCATACAATATTATAATTATCATAGTTACGTTGTCATGAATAGAAAGTTGAGTTATGAATAAAGCTGAATTTTCAATATGCATTAAACTTTAAATTCAATTTTTTCAGTTTCTGTCGCATTGGTGTTAGTTGATTTGGCCTCTGAGTGGCACAATTGTCTATTGATTTTTGTAGCAAATTCAAATCTAACTCAGATTTAATGCAATTTTTCCACTGTTTTATTTTCGGGAATGTGTTTAGTCCAGCACTGTACCTCTAGTTTCAAATTTATTCATTAGTCTTTATAAAGCACTTCTTGAAGGGTACACTACATTGGAAAAAGTTTAATAAACTTTCTTTGAGTAAGATTGTTTTGAAAGCAACTTTTACAAAGAAAATTGTTCTTTCACAGTAAAATGTCACATCATTTAATACACAAGTTCACCACCAGAACAACTTTACCATTACTAGTATGTACTGTGCATATACCTCAATCTCAAGTGATGTGAGTTGCATTTGCTCTCTTCCTAATGATGACCTAACTAGTTATTCATTATTACAAAAAAGTATATCTAACAAACATAACCTTGGAGTAAGATATTTAGCAGATACAAACAAATATGAAGGCAAAAGAGCCTTGATAATGCTACTGATAACATCACAATCAACCATTAACCTATGGCAGATTCAATATATCTTCCTTTCAGAACTATAATAGAAAATAATTTAAATTTGGAATATACATACCATAGCATTGGCATTCTGCAAATAGCATCATTTGGTTGAGGTATCATAAATTGAGCTGTGATTTTGGAATATGCAGTGTATAGGGTCTGTGTTCTGTGACACATTTGATCTTTAAAGAATCTGCAGAATTATATTATGAAGCAGCAAAACATCAATGAAACAAAAATGTGATTACAGAAGGAAAGTAATATGGAAGTGATAGGAAAATAAGGGTTAAAAGCCTTCGGATTCATGGCTGCCTGCCTATCTGTCCTTGAATTTCTGAGCGGTCATAGTCTATATTCATTTACAAAGACTTTAGAGCAACTTATTTTTGTGTGGAAATGTAATTATAAATATAAATAAATTTGTTGCATTCGTGAGGAATTTATTTGAAAGATCCCTGGACAACTGCCTCCTTCCAGAACTCCAATTCATTATCTTGTGAATAAATTTGATACTATATACTACTGGTTGTGCAAAAGAAGAAGCACATATGAGAATGTGCAGTTTTAACAGAAGCCAAATTAGACAAAGTTGGCAATAATCTAGAATGTTCACAATAAAATCACTACCAAAATTAGCACTAAGTTGGGGTCTCAGTGTCTCTGCACATACAACAATAATGTTGTTAAAACTCAAATCTTACAAGTATACATGTGTCTATTGTCTAAAACAAGTGATCTGTTAGCATGTGTGCATTATTGTGAGTTGTTTATTCATCAGTGAGTGAAGGTTAATTGGCCCACAGCTTGTGTTCTTTTCAGACAAGGCATGGTTCCAACAAAGTGGTCCAGTGATCACTCATAACACTTGCTTTTGGTATTCTGAAAATTCAAATTGTATACAAGAAACCCCTCTTTACGAAAGCGAAATTGGAGTTTGGTGTGCAATTAGTACAAGATGCATAAGGCACGGCCGGCTGTGGCATGTCCAACTGCAGAGATGTAAAACCCTGTGTGAGTGGTAAGAACATATTCTGGAAGCCCTGTTATAAATGTGTATGAGCAACATAGCAAAAATTGTTGTTTTTAAGTTGCTAATTATGATATTATATAGAAAAACTAGTATATGTACTGATACTGTCCTGCATCATGATATAGATTGGTAGTTGCCAGGTAAATTTTTAAAATTACAGAAGGAAAGTTGCTAAGGAGTGGTGGGAAATTGGAGATAACAGCACATGACATGTTCAATATTCCTTGAGCTTTACTTAACATAATATTTACTAGTTATTACAACTATTAAATGGAACAATAATTTAATGGAAATTAAAATAATGGATAAAATATGAGTGACGGCAAGGAACAAGATGGAAGTCAGTGGCAATAGAAATAGAGGCAGATTATTAAGGAGGCTAGAGGCTGTGACGCCATAAGAAAATTGTTGATTGATTTATTTACTGGCACTCTTTAACATCTCATGTCATCAACATCACATTCAATTCAGAGCATGAAATGACCAATAAATTTTGCTAAGAGGCCTCTTCTTTCAGGCTTGAGGTTCTTTTACGTGCTGTAAATCTTTGACACAGGACCCACAGTTTTACTTTCCTTCCAAAGGAAGCCATACTTAGAATTTTTACGCCCAAAAAAATCCATTGACCTTGGCTGGGATTGAAACCCATGATTTTGGCTCTACGAAGCAAGTATGGTTACCAATAGACCACCAGGACTGACCCCATAAGAAAAGACAAGGGAAGCAAAGAACAACAAAATTTCTAAATTTTTCTTGGTGCACTATTTTGTAATTTAACTTTACACATCATCCAGCTTAAACAAACCTAGCCTAACCTAAAATAACCACACATTTGTTGTTACAAAGTAGTTCATTTAACTTAAACATTACCTAGAGGTTAAGTTTCTGATTATTGGCATATAGCACACATTGAAGTAGGTTGATCCACAACAATCTTAAACATGTAACCTCTAGGTTACATTAAGTTAACAAGTTGAATTAGCAAATATTATGCTACTTTTATCAGCTTGTCAAATCCCTGCACATCAAAACAATGGAGTTAGAGCAAGAACTGGCACATGGAACATGCCCTATTCTGCACTTTAACCATATACTCTACATTTTTTCCCTGTAATTTGTGCATAAATGACTATAGAAAAGTTGAATATTGCAATCGTCTTTAGCATTCAAAAAATACATAGAAATGACAATGAAATTTCACCATGTGCATCCCATATGTAAAACTTTTTAAACTTATCTTTAATAACAGGCTCGTTTTCTTTTCATAAGTACAAACCAAATGGAGTTGACAAATTGGAATTCCTAATCAACTTATATATGTATATACACATGACTAACCAAGACCTAGGCTTCAGTGAATCCTGGAGGACTCTGTAGTTTCTTGCAGCTCTATGGCCTGATGGCCTCTGCTCATCTCAATAAATCAAATAAATACAACAGTTGACAAAATTGGAATTCGTGTCAATTCATGCACGCACGCACGCACACACACACACATTAAGCTAAGTCTGACCTCGAGTGGATCATAGAAACTGGAGGATCCAGTAGTTTATTACTTTTGTAATAATATCTTCACCTACTCTCCTGTTATATAATATGAATTTAAAAC
This sequence comes from Metallyticus violacea, assembly GCA_030762175.1. Classification (NCBI taxonomy): domain Eukaryota; kingdom Metazoa; phylum Arthropoda; class Insecta; order Mantodea; family Metallyticidae; genus Metallyticus; species Metallyticus violacea. The sequence goes on along the minus strand of CM060843.1, from coordinate 106,403,135 downwards.
TGGGCCACATATTTGGTAGGAATGTTGGAAGTCGAATCCATATACTGAAGTTTGCATGAAATGCCTATATCTTATTTATTTTCACTTTGCACAGTCCTTTATGGGTAATTATGTTAATCTTTATTGAAATATGCATATAGGTATGGAATAAAAGGAGAAGTAGAAACTAATCTAAAATAATAAGAGAGAGCGGAGACATTATTACGGCAGAAGGTGAATAATTTGAGTCCAATGTCCACGAGTAAAAGGAGAAGTAGAAACTAATCTAAAATAATAAGAGAGAGCGGAGACATTATTACAGCAGAAGGTGAATAATTTGAGTCCAATGTCCACACATCCACCCTTATTATGTGGTGCATTACGAATATAGCAAAATTAAACAGCACAATGTACATGTGTAGTTTTTCATTTTTGCCCATGGGCCATCTTTGCATCACTTTCAGCAGTTCCTTTTTATTTTTTGGCTTCTAGTAGTTACTGAATGTTAGGTTCTTGTGCATGTGTATATGAATTGTTAGGAATTCCATTTTACTGATAATTGCCATGTTATATTTACTGGTCATACATTGTGCTATTTTTCCATTTTCTTTTCATATTTCTGTACAACTACTCTGAAATGAATCATTTTCAATTCTTTGCTCACTATATTTGTGAGTGTTTTCCCTTCCTAGCCACCCTCTCACTAAGAAATGTTGCCTTCATTTAGCGTTATCCCTTACAGCTCCTGTGCACTGCTATCTAGGGCTTTTTTGCTGTTAATATAGCCATGACATCTCCACATGTAACATTTTTTTCTTCTTAGTCAGATTTCAGCTATAAAAACGCACTTTCTCGGCATGGTGGGTAGGTTAATAGCTTTCATCATCTAATAATGTTTTTATTCACTCTCCTGTTATTTTAGGTAAATTTAAAACTTTTGTTTGTGATGCTTACCAATTAGCGAGTTTCCCAGAGAGCACTATTTATGTAATAATTTCACAGTTCATCTACCTTAAATAAAACCTAATCTAATTCCATATTCTTTATTACAAAGAAGTTTGCTGACCTTATCTAGTCTAAACTAGGGATTAATGCTTAAAATTGGGCATACCATCTGTGCATGATCTGCAACAATCTTAAATTAGTAACCCCTAGGTTAAACATGGGGAGTTGCATTATCATATATAACAATATCCTCCTGCAACAGAAAGAAAATACAAGTACAATAACATTTCTGCATGTTGGCAATACTGTTTCCTCATTTACAGGAAAGATGCAAACAAATTCCTGCAAGTCCTACAGAATTCACTTCTGCTGGTCATTCCATTAGCTACCAATCTAAGCTACATACTAAAACAATTGTTTGATAATTATAACTGCTGTGCACAAAATTTATATTTATTGTGCCACATGCCATAATAAAAATGCATAATTTTGTGTATATTGCTGCATTATTCTAAATAGGAATGGTGCATACCATTGAAAGGCTTTATTACTTTTTTTTTAATTTATTTATTTATGGATGCTCTTTAACATCTCAGGTCATCAGCATCCCATTCAATTCAGGGTGAGAAACAGCCGACAAATTTTGCTCAGAGGCTTCTTCTTTCAGCTTGAGGTTCTTTTTCGTGCTGTAAATGTATAACACAAGACTCAGAGCTTTACTTCTCTTCCAAAGGGAGCCGTACTTAGGATTTTTACGCCCAAAAAAAATCCATCGATCCTGGCCGGGTTTGAACCCGCAACCTTGGGTTTAGGAAGCAAATATGGTTACCACTATACCACCAGGACCAACTAGAAAGGCTTCACTATTGACATCACTACTTACCCTTGCTGCACCAAATATTTAATTTATGAGCACTGCACAGGTCATTTTCATTATCTTTAGAAAATAGCACTAAGTTCATCATTAAGTTACATGATTAAAGTATTTGTTTTGCTTCTAGAATGAATGGATAGCTGGCAATGTTTCATTCATCAATTTCCTACAATCAAATCTGCTTCATCGGATGAATCGATTTCAATTGGACTTGATGTTTCATCATTCAATTGTTCTATTTGGTTAGTCCCTAAAGATAGCTCTGAACTGGATTCAGGATGTTGTGCATGTAGCATTAATGTTGCAGGAGAATAATTCTGATGGTCCAACACTGTTTGATCAATCATTTGATACACTGGAGTACTCATTTCACCACTATCTACACTCTTGTCACTTTCTGCCACATATGACTCTTGTTGAATACTTTCCTGTATACCGTTTTCTTGTGCTAAGCTTCTTGCCTCAATAACAAATGAATAATTAGGACTGCTATCCTCAGGATTTTCATATTCTGTAGGCTCTGATTTGACATTTGTCATCACCTCCATACTTTGTGGTTGCTCTGTTGGCTCTATGCATTCAGTACCAGTGTTGCCATCCAAAGATGAATGCTCCATGTTACGCCTTCTCTTTTTTGGTGGGTAGACAGCTTCAGCAGTATGATACATGTCTTGCGCCTCAGTGGTATCAATTTCTGTGTTGGATGCACCCTCACTAGAAGTCCCAGGGATGGTTGTTGCTAAGCCCTTAATTTGCAATGCTTGTGCTGCAGCTAGCAAAGACTGGAGTTTATCTTCCTTGACATTCACTTCTCCATTATACATAAACTCAACAATAGCATTTAGTTCAGAAAATTTCAGATCTTTCATTAGGATGATAGGATGCTGGCAGGGGTTTTGTGTCAGTAAATCGTCCAAATATGGACTACATGCTGAAAGAATGATCTTGTGACATTTGATGCTGCGTCCCTCACAAGCCAGGGTCACATCCACAAATCGCTCACTTTTAAGGATATTAGGTATGGTACACTGTAAGTTGCTGGAATAAGTGTCCCAACGCAGGCAAAAGTCTTGTGGTGGGGGCGGTGGAGGTGGCATTGTCACTGGAAGTGTTTGTATCACAACTGTTGGCTCCGTTACAACTGCTTGCACAACACTTTTTCTCGGCAGAATCTTTCGCGGTTTCGATCTCTTCTCCTGGTGATCTACGATGAAACCTTCCTTCCTAGTGCGCAAATACTTGTCCACGGCAGCAAAATATGGCCAGGAGATTTCCTGAATTTCTGCGTCTTGTGGTGGATTCGTAGTGGGATATTTCAGCTCTTTGTATTTTTGAAGCAAATTTTGCCACTTTTTCTTAACTACCTTATACTCCAGAGTTTCACCCAATCCTAATTCATCCCTTATCTTCTCCCAGCCCTTTTTAGCAGAGCCTCTCTTCCCTGTAAACCAACTATCATATTCCCTCCGCAACTCAATCAGTTGAAAAGTTAGTTTCGAAGACCATTTCCAAGTTCCTTCCATACTGTTACCCGATGTCTGACTTTGTTCAGTTTGAGGTTGTGTTACTAGCAGCACATTTTGTTGTTCGTCAAAAATGCCATAACCTTGTTCATCCATTATGCCTCACCTAAATTTTTCTAAATGAAACACACAGTTATTCTATGTTATTACAAAATCCGGGAAAATGTGAACAGTTTATCTAAAAACTCGTAGAGATGCTATGCAAGTTATTTTACAATATACGAAATAACTAACCAAATCTAGCTCTTCACACAACTAAGCAGCCATACTTCTTTGTTGTGACCAATTCAGGTTAACCAACATAAATATCTGCTTTCAAAACAATGAAAATACTCTTTCTTGGATTGGAAATGGAGAAGTGAAACGTATATTTTGAACTCATATGCTATTGTATGTTAATATTTAGGAACCTCCTTAATTTTTATTCTCATTATTGAAATAGTTTTCTAAACACAATGATAAGTTTTCATCTTATTACGTAGAATATCCCACACCTACCGCACATCATCTGAAGCATGCGCAGAAACGGGATGGATGCTCCAACTTTGTAAACAAGATTGCGCGATGGGAACTTGAAGTGCTAAACTGCTAAACTATATAACAGTGAATGGACTTGTGTAACCAGATGTATATAATGCATAGCAATGCTGCACATTTTTACTTTACTAACATTTTCATGTACACGTACGAATTTCTTAATGCTGTGAACTTAAGCATAAGTGTTTGATACTGTTACCAGTTGATATCGCTGAAACTTCATGTAGCGTGATATCTTTTTAATTTGGTAAGTACTGATAAATGAGCTGGATATGTACTTTACGTTATTTTAAATCTATTGCGTTAAAATTTTACTGATAGATTTTGTGATTGTGTTTATTTACATTTAGTGCAAAACATTAGTTAATAAAATAAAATACACACAAAAAAATTGTGACCGTGTTAGTTACTCGTATTTAGAAACAAAACATTTCTCCATGCAATCAAATGCTAAATTTATTATTATTATTATTAGTATTATTATTATTATTATTATTATTATTATTATTATCATCATCATTTTCATCATCATCATCATCATCATCATCATCATCAGTCGATGAGATTTTTAATCGGGGATTCCCATGCATTCACTATGCAGCCTAAGCTAACTTTTAAAAATTTTCTCTTGCAACAGAATTGTAGGCATCATTATCATCAGTGGGTGGTCGTCATATTCCCAGTGGGTTACACACACACCCTTACGAGTGGCCAAGGTCGGTAAGGCATGAACTCGTGTGAACGAAAGGTTCGAGTCCCGCCAGAATCGTCCTCCCTGAGTTTTTTTTTATTATTTCATCTTTTTTCTCAGTAATAAATGGCAAATGCCTGGGAGGTATCCTAAACTTAGGACTGGAACGCTTCCTTTTTATATAAAAAAAAATCCTTTCTCAGTTTCTCGTTTCATCTCATTTATTATCAGTGTCCACCGCTTGTAATGCATCAGCAGTAAAAACGCGCATTAAACACTATCACCACACACATGCTAACGTGTGCACACACAAATTACTTTCTACCACATTACTACCTCTGGTACAACTTAAATGTTCAAAAAACAAATACAACCAATGGATTTCTATAATTTAGATGTTTGTATGTGAAGTGAACTCCCCCACCCTTTTTATGCTGTTTAATTTATTGTCGCTTTGACTACTTTGGCTACAGATTATGAACTATGAATACTCTAGACGTAGTCTGTAGGGACGAATGAACTTAATCAATGACAGCGCAAATGAGCTCATGAGTTCTTCGCAACTAAAATATATCTGCATTCACATTCTCTGGGTAAGGAACAACTTCGGAAAATAATTATCTTACAGCATGATCTGGCCTGGAAAGGAACCCAATTTTTTCGGATTAGTAATGACAAACGCTATCGGCGATCACAAGGAAACCCCCCCTACTGTTGTTTAAGTTCCTTTCTATGGGCATCTTATCTAAAAGAGTTAATTTTTCTTCGAATGAATTATTATAAAGAAAGATGTTTACCTCCTTGCGAGTAAAAAAACATATTTCTGTTTCTGAAGTTCTCAGTGGTTGTGATCTCTCTTAATAGTCTTGTCAGTTTTACTGAATATTACTGAATCTTGAAGATTACGTTCAGCCATTAACTGAACAGCTCCCGTAACCCATCAAAATGTTCTCTACATATAGAAGCTGTATTTATGTTTAGTCTTATTTATCCAAAAATGAACATGCTTATAGATGAATATATGAGGGCATTTCTTTTCACACGCTTCAAAATGTTTGCAGCAAGTAAATTCTACTTAAAAGTAAAGAAATCTGTAAATTACGCCATTTGGGTTACCGAAACATTTCTGCAAGTTCTTCCCATGGCTTTACAAATTTACTTATCTCTAATCTTCTGTATGACCGAACGAAGTGCCAACATATTTTTCAGCCTAAGTGGTTATGCATTGCATTTCTGTAAATGCTTGTACAGGATATCTAAAGATAAAAATAGCCAATTGTGTCCCTTACGGGCAAAGAACTCCCTAAATAGGGAAATCTTGCTTTTTCCTAATGGGGTGAGCTATTCCACGCTAGTTGTTCGTATGCTGTTTAACACACTCTTGACTGGTTTGTTCTTTGGTTACTCAATTTCTCACTGCACTAGTAACTTCTCTAGAGATTTCCATTTTTCTCTTCCTCTTGCTACTCTTGACCTGCATTTTCTTTGAAGAGATGTGTTTTCCTATCCGGGGGTCTCACATGGAGATCTTGTGGGTCCACCTTTTATCCTGCATTCTTGCTACGTGGCCACCATTGCCATGTGCTTGTGGTAGCTATTTGTGCGATGTCTGTTGTCTGAGATAACTGATTTATTAATACTGTAGGTATTTTGTTCTTCAAAGTTATTCCCAGGATCTTGCGTTACATTTTTCTTTGTCATATTTGAATTTCGTTCTTTTGTTTTTCTGTTAGTGACCTGTCTGGCACACATACTGAATATAGGTCTACAAGCCTTCGAGCGTTCTTAGTTACTGTTTGGTCTAGCAATATAAACTTGAGCGCCCAAAATGCTTTCCAGCTTAATGAGATCATTCTTTGTACTTCTATTTCCATATGTCACAGAAGGAAATCTGTTATCGAAGGTATGTATATTAATTCGCTCACATATATGAGGCATATAGGATATCTACATGTTGTATAACACTGAGAGCCAGACTTCAAATGTTGCCTTTTCTAATTTGAAGCGCAAATCTTCATTTTGATAATAAATCTCTGCGTTGAACTTTTTCACCAATTTTATCATGACGATGTGATTGTGAAGTAACAAGCTGAGCTTACATTGTCAGTCCCTAGCAGCGTAACTCGAGAGGCAGTTTGCGGAAACTTGTTTTTCTTTGCTGATATTGGAAAATAAAATGGAAGTCAAAGGTCGGGGAGGCATATTCCTGTTATTCTTTTGAACATTTTAGTTTACGCAGCTTCAGCATATGCATCTCCAAACATCATAAATCGTTTATTTTATACATTTCCCTTTATTCAGTATGTACATTTTTTGCCTCCATACAGCAAACTATCGGTGACAAGATATTCATTCACAGATTTCTTGCGGCTCCTTTGGGATCAGATATAGGGAAGCTTTGTCTTTAGGAACTGTCCCCTCTCTCTGGGTGTGAAACTGAGAAACGGTCTTCATACCGGTCCTTTTGCGTTAGAACAAGAAATGCTATGCAGACTGTGACTTATTTTAAAGTTTAGGTTAATACAATTATAAGCCGACATTAATTTTATATGTAAAGATCTAAAATGGCGTTGAAATGTTTAATGTGGTGCTCTATTGCTGCTTAGCACCAGCAGCCCGTGATTGTTGTTGTTATTGTTATTATTATTATTGTTATTATTATTAATGCTTACATTATTTTAATGTTTAAAGAACAGAATGCTTATAAAGTTCTGGTATGCCTACAAGTATTATTTGTATTAAAGGTATTCTGTAAATAGAAAATATTGTGAAATTGTATCGCAATCAGTACTAATGAGAGCATGTAGCAAACGATAATAAAACAGTTAACGTTTTGTCTATCTGATAGCATGCAATTTGTTAAGTAAGATAAGTAACGAAAGAGTTAATATTTTGTCCGCACTTGCAGGCAGATTGAAATGTTTGGCATACGCAGTGTTAAACAATTATTAACATATAAGGCTGTATAGCGCCTGACACTTTTATTTTTTGTGGTCCAATGCCACACCATTGTTCTCATGAACTAGTGGGTGTTTCCCCTTAGTCTCGTAGTATAGTAGCGGATAGCGGATTTTTGAGGCTGGGACGCCCATATATCGCTGCTACGTTGTCCCAGTGGAGGTGATGTAGTTATGGCACCTTAGAGCCGTCCAGCATTCACATTATCAGAATAAGGAAAAACTCCGCAGAAAAAAAAAACCCCTTACCCAGATAGCTTGACCAGACTGGGTATGGAACCCAGGGTCTCCGGATTAGCAGCTACAAACGCTACCACTAGACCAGGAGGTGCTCTGTTTTAGAAAGCAACAAATTAAAATATAAGCATATTCTTATGAACAAAATACCACTTTTTTCACTGTTTAAATTCTTTGTGAGCGATGTTGATTGATGAGTGATGTCGAGGGTAAAGGCCTTCGAATACAGCAAACTTCGAAGGTTGAAGAACCAAGACTGAGATACGATGTCATAAGTCTAACTGTTGTGACCAGAGAAGCCAACAAGCAGAAAAGGAATGTGAAAGGGAAATTTACTTCATCCGACTGTAAGAATTTAAAGTAAGAAATGTTCAAAATTTCGTATTGATCGGAGACGACGAGAGGAAAGAACTTCAAAGGAAAAATATGCTACTCCTGTAAACAGAGATACTAATCAGAAAATTCTGCGGTACAGTGTATAATTAATATATCAGTTTTTCCACTGCATTTTAAGATAATCTTTCCCATCCGTAGTCTTACGACAGCCACTAGATATTAATTGATCATCCACAAGAGCTAAGAGTATATTGCATTTTTGTCCCTCACAACATTGCCAATGTTTTTAACGTGTTATTTTTGGAATAATTTCCAGAAGTATCATCGTCATTCATTTTGCTGAATTGGAACCAAATTTTCTTTGTAAGCTAGGAATGCTTCTTCAGAATTGAAAAATTCTTGAAGGTAATTTATCACATTAGGGAAAAGGAAGAAGTCACTTTCTGCCAGATTGGGACTGTAAGCTGAGTGCATCAAAAATTTTGCTTCTGTACTCTCTAAAAATGCAACTGTTGTGTTGGTGATGTGAGCAGAAACACATGATACAACAAAATGCTCCCTCTTGGTCGCCGATCATTAGAGGCTTTATTGAACACCGCGGGGAGACAGACTTCAGTATACCAATTTTCTCTTTTCTGATTTTATAGGATAACGGTTGCTGGATGACCAATAGTTGAAAATAAAGTGGCTACCAAACGGAAAATTGGCACTTGGTTGCAGGATCAGACTGATGGGTTCAAGTTTCATCTCTCATGCCAATGTAAAATACGCGCATGGATTCTCCATTGAAGTTTTGAAGGATTTGGGGGGGGGGCATTGTTCCTTTTTGCACAGCTTCTGCCTGTGGGATACCATATAAACCATTTTTTTTTTCACTCATAGGCGGGGGCGAAGCGTGGCTGTAGCTTGGATTGTCGATTCAACACATTTCTTCACTGCTTCCTTTCCAACAAGAACTGAGTGCACACGTGCGTTGTCGTGAAGAAGGCGCACACCACCACTAGCCTTTTCTCTTTGATGGAAGCACGTACTCTGTGCAGTAGGCCAGCATAGTACTCCCCTTTTACTATGGTGTTCCTCTCCTTGAAGTCAATGAAGAGTATTCCTTCACAGTCTCAAAATATTGTGACCATGATCTTCTTGATTTACTGAGTGACCTTGGCCTTTAGAGGTGGTGCTTCGCCAGGTTTACGCCACTCCATTGATTCTCTTTAGGACAAGGGAGAACCATAGTTTCATTTCCTGTAACAATTGTTTGCAGAACTTCTCTCTCATTACCACGCCAGAGCTCCAAAAATGCCTGACAACAGATGACTCGTTGCTGCTGTTGAACTGAGGAAAGAAATCTAGGTACCCATCTTGCATTAACCTTATTCATGTCTAAAAGTTCATCAATAGTTCGAAGGACTGTTGTTTTAGAAAGTCCCAATCTTGCTGCTATTTCTGTAATTTTGAGCCACCGGTCTTCCATAATTTCTCCTTCCACAAGAGCGATGTTTTCAGGAGTGAGCACCTCCAAGGGTCGGCCTGCACGTTCTTCGTCTTCAATGCTTTCTCGACCCATTCGAAAACGTTTGGCCCATTCTTATACGGTAGAATGTAAGAGGGGTCCATCCCCATATACACCGTCCAATCGTTGTAGAATTTCATTTGGAGTAAGTCCTTTTGTGAAGAACTTGATAATAGGTCGATACTCCATTGTGAACATGTCACAATACTCTACACTTAGCGTTCTTTATGTAACTATATCTGAGCGACTGAACACAGTGGAGCGGAAGTTGCAACTGCAATTATTTACTTAAAGAGAAGGTGTGACACCAGACAGGGATTTTGTGAAGGAGATAATGCTTATCGGCCAGGCCAGAAACTTATGAACCTATCCTCGTACTAAACATTATCATGGGAAGAGAATGCTAGTAGTATAATAGAAGACTTGTTAAGTCGTTGTTATTCGAACCGACCTTTTACTGAGAAGAAAGAGGTATAGCATATTTTAATTTAAACATCAGGATAAGTCGGTCATAAAGCAAAATACTAGGTTTTAGAAAACATTGCAATAAAATTATACATAGTTCCATGATTGTAAGAGATCGTATACCTTGTTGTGTTGACCTTGCCTTCCTTTTTCAACGAAGAAGAATATTCGGACAATCAAAGGAGTTTGTGAAGTAAATATTTTTCATTGACACGAGTTATCTGTAAACACAAACTCAAGAGAGATTCACTATGTTATCATTAATTTTCATTGAGATGTTAGGAAACGTCACGCTTCGCCACTGATTAAGCATCCACTGTATTTAAAAGCACGTGATTATAACATATAAGCATTCTCTGCTTTCGGGCTAAGTCTACTTCTTTTTCTGTCGTATATGCTAAACAGTCTTTCAGTAATTATATATATGAATATTCTTTGTACTGAAAAATCACTGTTTCCAAACAAGCAGTAGTGTATGAGCTACATGAGGCAAGTTTCTTAAGGTCATGGCACTTACTATATTACGACCGTTGTGATGACTCACAGTCACTAATTTATTAACGAATTCCAAAGTTTCTGATGTATAGCTTCAAGAAATATGAATTATTTTTACCTGTGTGACTCACCTCTTCAATATACAAGGGTTATGTTTATAGAGTTCTAGTCTACTAAGTGGAAGCTGTACCTAGCAGTCTTCGGATACTGTTAATGCTCACAAATTTGTAGTAATAGTTTAGCTATCCACATTTCGGAGTTCATCTTTTACTCTTCTTCTACTTCTTCATACATTTCTGGGGTTATGTGATTTTATATGTGTATACTTGTGAGTAGGCATAGTAAATCTAGGTTCATTGTGCTGAATCAACTCCTTAAATCCATAATTTTTGACGTTACTAATTGGGTTGTCTTGGCACAACATGTGTGCTATTTTCGTGGTAATTAGCTTTGATCGATTTTCTCCTGATTTAGATAGGGATTTGCTGTCCAGAAAAGGTGTACGTGTAAGTTATCTCATATTCGAATAGTATGATATGCTGATGACAATGATAACGAAAACGATGCCTTCAAAAGAACGGACACAGGCTCGCCCACTGCTACTACTTCACTTGTTACAGTTTCACTGTCGAGAGTTTTTTGGGGGGAGAGCGTATGTTCAGTAAAAACAATTTTATTAACTGAGATTGAATGAATAGTGGTTAACGCCCGTTTTTGCTACAGAGGCACCAGAAGGCGATGTACACTGATGATACATGAAATGAAATGATATATTGGAAAGAATTTATTTTTAAGGAAGCAATCGTTCCAGGCATAAGTTTAGGGTACCTCCCCGGCATTTGCCATTTATGAGGACTGAGAAAAAACTGGAAAAAACCTCAGTCAGGGAGGACAGTCCTGGCGGTGTTCGAACCCAGATCTCCCGCTTACGAGTTCGTGTCTTAACGACCTCGGCAAACCGTGGTGGTATGAACTGACAGGGACCTGTTTCTTTTGGTTGTTAGTGTGGGGAGATTATTAACTCGCAAAAACATTTTTTACAAATGCGGTAAATGGTGGATGCCGTTATCACATATAGGAACCAATTGAAAATGGTTCCAAACTTAACCCATATTATCTGAACAAGATAAACCACGAAATACACCGTCTTCTGCAAATTCAAATTTCAAAATGACACTGGCTTGAAAATAGCAACTAAAGTAAACCCTGCTTTCATACTTAAGACGCTGAAGTACGATATTGTTCTCATATAATAAGTTATTTGTGATTATTGTTTAACAGATCTCCTTATGTGTTTACGATAAGTATATTTAATTATTTATTAAGTTAACTTACATCTGAGGTTATTTTTATAGGCGTGGTGTGTTTTTCCCATATCCACGAAAGTGGAAAAAATGCTAGAAATTAATGACAGTTCGAAAATGTCTGCTTCGAACTGTATATGAGCACATTTTATTTCCACGTTGCATGCTTTTTAAAGAAAAAAAGCTGAGATATACGGTTACAGGACCATCTAGAGAAATACAAGGAAAGGGGGCCGTTTTAATCCTTTCGGTTGTCGGACTTTAACCTCAGTCTATTTTTTGGTATCTACTATCTGGTATTTAGAAGCGTAAGGATGAAACACTTTTTGCTTGTGAGCATTTTAAAATGTGCTCCTTGTGACAGTAGTAATTTAATTTGTTTTATTAACAAATTATTTGAAAAACCAAACTCGTGTATAAGGATGTCGTTCGATATGGATACATTTTGAGCAAGATCAATCGTATTTACCAGATCCGAATACAGAAAAAATGGCGGCCAAAGCAGCCCTATTACTGCCATTAGCAACTACCGAACTTCTACGAGTATGTTTAAAAGATAGCATTATTTATGATTATAAAATGTGTCAATGGTTTTTTAGAATCGGAAATTGTTGTTTATAAACAATATCTCTCATATGTAAACGAAATATAAAATAATATGAATTAAAACTTCCCCCCAAGTAAGCACAATTCTTTATAACATACACGAACTTCCAAATAACTGGACACCTTAAAACTAATCGGCATAGTTGGGACAATATCACATTTATCATCATCTATTTTAAGTAAAAGGACATAGTCTTTCTTAGAAATGGTTATAAACGGGTGTATTTGTCTTTTCTTAACTTCACTTGCAAAGGATTCAAAACATAATATCCTGTTTGCATGGTTCATTAAAACTCTCTTCATTTCGCTCCAAAATCTCACTTCATACGTTCTTACAGATCTTTCCTTTTTATTGACCCTCGCTGTCACATAAGATTGTAGATTAAGGAAAATTGCACAAAGAAAATGTCCTTCCTAGCCAAAATTTTAGTAAGAAATGCTGAATACACGCTACAGTTTCATCATTAACTTCAAAATTTGCACGGTGTATACTCTTTATCCACTCCTCCTTTAGTTACGGCTATTTAGGAACTATAAATATGGTATTATGCGGTGCACTACGATATTTAAGACAAAGAAGAGCGACCCATGTTGAGCTAAACAACTTCTATTACACAAGTGACCGGTCTGATTTCAATAAATCAATTTTAAGTTAATAAAAAGAAACTAAAGAACTAACCCGCTCTTGTTTATTTACATCCGCTATAAACTACTGTAATAAACCAAGTAACTGCAATGAACCAAATAAACAAACTCATGTTTAAAAAAATAGCAGAAAATTGAAATATTTGACTACGATTGTCTCTGTATAACTTCGCTAGCAAACGAGTCGAAACATGTTATTACACCAGCTCACTAAAACTCTCATCATCTGTTCCAAACCCCCTTCATATGTTTTATCGGTTTTTTTTCTTTACAAACTCACATGGCCATATATGAGAAATTTGCTGGAAAATGTCCTCCCTAACCACAAATTTTGATTCGATAGGTTTAATACACACTACAGTTTAGTCATTGACTTAAAAATTTACACGATGTATACTCTCCACACCTCCTTTAATTACTACTATTTAGAAAATATAAATATGGTATTATTATGCCGTGCACTGCCATAGTAAAAATATCAAGAGCAAACCATGTGGCACTAACATCTTCTATTGAACAAGTTCTTGGTGTGATTTCACTAAATCAATATTAATTTAATAAAAACAAAAGCAATAGGTCACTTCTGTTGATTTACTTCCAACTATAAACACTATAATAAACCAGAAAACTGAAAATTAATAACATGGTGTGATTTAACACAGACCACATAGGTCACCATTTTATATACTGTGGATACCTATCTTGAAATCGATACCAAAATATAGTGAATCATGTCTTGAATATTGAGAGTATCTAGTTTCGAGATTATCGACAGGCTATCTCTAATTTTTATAAGCATACTGTTTCATTTAGTACTTTTTACTTTTTGTTTTGATTACTGTTACAAGTCTCCGTGGTATTTCACTCTATCGACTCAAGCACAGCATTGGAGTCCATTCTGTCTAGAGAGCTTGTTTCAGATCTGCTGTATTGCTAAAGCTAGGATCTCTGGTTATATCCTTAAAAAAATATAGAAGCATTTTTTAAAATTTTGTTGCTGTCAGGAGACTTTTTTTTTTTTTTTTTTTGAGTAGTGTTTTACGCCCGTTTTTACTACTGAGGCACCACAGGCGGTTGTCAGGAGACTGAGGGGTTATTGTAGAACAGCAGCAATAGTCGAGTATTTCCTGCAGTATACTAGTTGTCATGCTGAAAAAAATGAAATTGGTAACAAGAACCGTCTTGAAAATATCCACATACGTTTTATATACATTACGCCTCATAAAGAGTAGTCGACCCATTCCTGAAGCACGTATCGAAATACAATGATTGTAAATCTGTGACTTTTTTCGTGTTTTATCCTTTTCTGCTTTTCTAATTATTATATTATATATACAATATATTACATATATTTTGTGTGTTGGGTTTTTTCCTTTTATTATTTTTTTTCTTTCTTTTTTGCTGCATAACTTTTAAGTTGAGCGTCTGCTGAATGGTCTTGCAAGGGAAAGGTTTTCGTATTGTGTGCAGTTTGAAGCAGTATTTACTGGCTTCAGCCCCCCAGTAATTTGTAACTATCGCATAATCAATTCTGTATAATTTAGATTTAATCATATTTGCATTAATTTGCTAGTTTTATGTAGAGTGGAAGATTTGTTGTAATGCTCATAATACCCCTAGCAAGAGTGCACATACATAAGAGTTGTGTGTGATTTGACAAAAGAGACATAAAAACCTGTACTTCCTTTGTAACTTATATTTGTATAGCAAACCTTGAGTAAAACGGATCATGTGCCGTTAGGTCCTGGGAATTCTTAAGTAGGGTCGGAGTTGAAGATTTTTTCTATTATACGCAGTGAGGAAGCCTTAGCTTTGTTCTGGTAGCTAAGAGGAAGATCATAAAACTTTGTTGTTGCAAGGAAACGTGGGTGTAGAGAGGCAAATAACTTTCAGAAGGACAATGTAGAGGCATACGGTATAAAAAAACTGCAAAGACTCACAAGTGATATGTAACATAGTAGCTAATCAGAAAGACCGTATGAAGGCACAGTAACCAATGGGAAGGTAATTAAGAGAAGAGGTTCAAGATTATTCTAAAACAACCTTTGAATGCTCGAGAGTAGCGTCTAGACCGGGAGACGGCGGTAGTTATATAAGATAGGTATTTCTAGGCCCCGCTGCTTAAGTCAACAGTGAACAGTTACGTTTAAGTTACATGGTAGTTCGTATCGTCGGTTCAGTTGATACAGTGACATTTTATAGTTCAGTGAGACTTCCATTCAGTGACATTTTACTTACAGTTACATTAAACTAAATAGGTGTTTCACTAATAGTAGGAGACGTGGAATATTGCTCGAGACAATTTCCGCGAAGCTAATAGTGTATCGTGTTTTTTTTTTTTTTTTTTTTGAGTAATGTTTAACGCCCGTTTTCACTACTGAGGCACCACAGGCGATGGACACTGATGATACATGAAATGAAATGATAAATTGGGAAAGGATTTTTTTTTTTAAGGAAGGAAGCGTTCCAGGCCTAAGTTTAGGTACCTCCCCGGCATTTGCCAGTTATGAAGACTGAGGAAAACCTGGAAAAAACCCCAGTCAGGGAGGACGGTCCTGGCGGGATTCGAACCGCAGACCTCCCGCTCACGAGTCCGTGCCTTAACGACCTCGGCCACCCTTGGCGGTGTATCGTGGTTTGAATCTACCGCGTAGATGATAGAAACTGGTTGTGAATAATTCTTATTGGACAGTGCGAAAGTGAAGTAAGAGATCCACGGTCTTCTCAGGAGGGGGGAAGGAAAAAAAAAAAAAAAAAAGAAAGAAAAGAAAAGAAAGAAAGAAAAAGAAAAAAAGAAAGAAAAACGGCGAATTCTAGATTCGCAAAAGACATAGACAATAATAAATCGTGTTTCTCGCTAAAATCATGAAACTTGTCAATCTCCAGCCAGCCTTCCGATTCCTTTCCCTCTAGTGAAAAGACCACAAAACTCCAGCATATTACAGAAGAGCTACGCCAAGGCAATAAGACTAGTAGAACCGTTGTGGGAGAAGATAACAGCAGTATCATTACTTCAGTCCATTAATGATAACCAATCAATCTTAATTAATCAAACCTTTCATACATACCAACTATCAATAATAATAATAATAATAATAATAATAATAATAATAACCCACTTCAAGTTTCAAATATTTTGACAAGAAAGAAAACCGAATTTAATTGTACTGTTGATCTTAGGTATGTGTCTAAAATGAAATTTGTGTTGATGTAGAAATCTTTTTGTATATTCGTACTTATACTTACAGACCAAAAACACAAAATGTTTGGTGGAAAATGTGGAAAAGACGCTTAGAATATTATGTAATGTGAGGAGAACTACGGAAAATACGTGACTAGTGTTAAACACTTTGATAATTCTTTTTTCCTAGTCGTCTAAAACAGGTTTTATTTCTATAATTTATTTGTAGTTTACTTTAAAAAAATAAAACAAAACATAAAATGTTTCATTTATACAATGAAACTGATTTTTCTCATGATGAAAAAATAGCAAATGCAAAATTCCAGCAATTTTCCAAATCGTTATTCGCTGTATTACTTTAAACGATAATATTTTAAAATCTGCTTTACTTTAAAATGTCCTGTTAAGAAAATAAGGATTATATATGTAAAATTATAAATTACATAAAACATACTCAAGTTGCTGTGAAAGTTAAATTATTTTAAAACATATTTACAATGCCTTTTTCTGTTTTATAGTGAACATTTCTTGCTTTTTATAATTTATTTTAGGCGCAGAAATCACATTTTTGCAATGGCTAATCATAACGTATCCACAACTTCACGCTGCTCACAAGTTGTTTGTGAAAAGTCGAGCAACATCTGTGGGTATTAAATTTCAAACTGATTGGGATATAACGTAGGTAACAAGCTACATACAGTGTCATGTGATCGTGAGTTCTTTTGGCCACACTAATCTTGAGATATTAGGGAGGTGACCTTCGCTGACAAGGTCGACTTGCTTCGAAAACAACCAACCATTTTTATTGGTATAACTGCAGAGCCATGATGATAAGGAGGAGAGGCGGATTGCCGCCTCTCTGGCGCAAGAGACTGTTCACGTCTCATAACAAGCATAATTATGGCTCATGATTTCCCGTCGGATGCTAGGGCTATTTTACAACTGAATAGTTGCATACACCTAGAACTGTCAGGAGTCCTCTTTTAAACTCTTTCTTCTTCTTCTTCTTCTTCTTCTTCTTCTTCTTCTTCTTCTTCTTCTTCTTCTTCTTCTTCTTCTTCTTCTTCTTCTTCTTCTTCTTCTTCTTCTTCTTCTTACTAAGTTTTCTAATGTCCTCTTTCTTAAGAAATAGAATCTACAGTTGCACTTTCATATGCAACATCGCTACGGGTGGCCGAGGTCGTTAAGGCCCGGACTCGCGAGATCTGGGGTTCGAATCCCCTAGGACCGTTCTTTCTGGTCGAGGTTTTCCTCAGTCCTATTAAATGGCAAATGCCGGGGAGATATCTTAAACTTACGCCTGAAATATTTCCTTCCTTAAATTGCCCAATTTACCATCTGATGTATCATCAGTGTCCACCGCCTGTGGTGCCTCAGTAGTAAACGCGAGCGTTGAACACTGTTAAGAAAAATATCCATTTCTGATAAACCTCTAATAACCCAATTTTTTTTATTTTCAGGATATGTTTTTCTTATTTTATTTAAATGATATATACCGAATTCTGTTGCGAAAAAGTAAATATTAGTGCCACTAGATAAATTGTTAATGTTGAATTTCAGGTAAACCCGCACTACTAAACGCCAGATTTCCCTAATTTTTGAAAAAAATATTGTACTTTTATTAAATGATATATACGGAGTCTCGTTGCCAAAAATAAATATTAATACCTGTAGAGCGATTTGTAAATTTTGAGTTTCAGGTAACCCTCTCCCCTGCAAATGTCGGTCCTGGTGGTGTAGTGGTAACCATACTTGTCTCCTAAACCCAAGATCGCGGTTTCATTCCCGGCCAGAGTCGATGGATTTTTTCGGGCATAAAAGTCCTCAGTATGGCTTCCTTCAGAAGGGAAGTAAAGACGTGGGTCCCGTGTCATAGATTTACAGTATGTAAAATGACCTTGAGCCTGAAAAAAGAGGCATCTGAGCAAAATTTATGAATTGAGTGGGACACTCATGACATGAGATGTTAAAGAACGTCCGTTCAAAAAAAAAAAAAATCCTGATAGCTCGAATTCATTGAATTTCAGAAGCGATTTTTCTTATTTTAATGCAAATACATGTATCGAGTTTCCTTTAAAAAACATTTAATATGTCGCCGCGATTCTTGGATTTCGCTTTAACCTCCATTATTAATTGCATGATTTTTGGAAACTAGTTTTATCAATTTATTTTAACTTTATTTACCAAGTTTGGTTGAAAACAATAGCAATGGCGGCTGCTAGAGCGATTTTAAAATGTTTTAAATAATTTTCGCTTTAGTTTAACCCCCACCCCCAGAAGTCTAATTTTTCCGGTTAAAACACAACTAATTGTTTGTTAATTGATGGTTATGTGCCGAGTTTCGTGCAGAAAAAAACAAAAATTGCGACCGCTAGAGAGTTAAGGCACACACCCATATATATAATCTTCTCATTGTCATTTTCTGTGCCTAGTAAGTAGGGCCGACGAAGATTTGATGAAAAAAAAATTTTAATCGTTTTATGGGTACAACCGCAATAGCTACATTCTTTCAGCATTCGTCAAAACCGAAAGTCGGATTAAAAAAAAAACAAGATTGGACAAAAAAATTCTACAAAAATATTCATTGCAAGTACGTACCACTATTTTATTTTAGCACATGTTTCCATTGTTGCAAATAATTATCCTCATTGGTTGCGCCCTTGCGCGTGACACCACTTTCTATTTATTAATTCACAGTTAAAAATACGTTATTCAGTGACTCAGTATTACTATCGTCTTTTATCAAATATTGCAATTATAGGCAATATTAAACGAATTTTGACAAATTAATGGTAAATTAACTACGAGCACTTTGCGGAAAATAATGAGATATGAAAGTTTGACATCCATACGGGAAACTTTTTGAAACCCTCAAATACACAAATGCCGTACAATATGGGACGGGAGTTGACCAATCGCAGAACAAGAAATAGAGACCCGATGGCCATTATCATAATTGCCATTTTTTTAAGCATTGGTGGATTTTAATGTATGTATATAATATGTGTGTTATCTACAGGAAGTGGTCATGAATAACGTTGACCATGGTTGCCATGGAGCCTCGCCTCTGGGTAAGTCCAGTGCTGTGCATCCGATCCGAACACATTATTAAGTCAGGACCACGACGATGATAAAAATAAAAATATAATAAATAATAATGATGATGATGATAATAATAATAATAATAAAAATATTATTAATAATAATAATAATAATAATAAAGATACTTTTCTGTTTACGCACCGAACAGCATGCGAAACCGCAACTTGCTGTTGTCACTAGTTATATAATTTGTATGTTCCGGCACCTGAAAACTCTATCCACAATAAATATAAAACCGAGCTCAGACGGTAACGCTTGGGACTCGCACTCAGGAGGCCCCGGATTCAAATCTCTTGGCGCCAGTCATTCCGACTTTGGGTTTTTTCGGGGCTTACCCGGGTCGCTTAGGCGAAGTTGGGACGAGTCTGTCATTTCCAAGAATTATCTGCTCTCCCATTTAACATCATATCATTCCGTTGGTTCTGTTACAGGGTGGAAAGTGCCGGGGCAAGGTGGGCTGGCGACGGTAGCTTACGCTTTGGAAAGATTTCTGTCACGACGTACGGTATGAAAGCGATCCTAGGGGCTGGACCTCCTTACAGTGGGAGTTGCTCCAGCGTCGGAGTGTTCTATCTGGAAACAGTGTTAGACACGTCTATATCTTTGTATCGCTACCCGTATCTTTCTCCTGGAAATGTCTCCAATGGGGGCGCCCTAAAGCAAGAGCGGAGCACCCCTACCAATACAATCTAAGTATAAGAAGTTTTGTGGGGTAGATGCTACGAATAATTGGTTAGATAAGGTTTGGGCAACCACCAGCAAACAAGGTAATGTTAGTTTGAAGTATAGAAGTGACAAGACTGTAAAGCACTGCTTTCGCCTTTTCTTCATCTTAGTTGCGTTATAATTAGGATTCGTTTACGTCTTTGTCATTTACGCACTCTATACATAAAGGCACTTTTAGTTTTTAATTGACTCAGTCTTATGATTGCCTTTGCAAATGAAGCGGTTTACACTTTGGTTTCTTCTTAGTTGAAAGAGAGAAAGCGTTAAACTTTCGCAACGTATGATGTTCAGTGTTCAAAGAAGAATTGTTCCACAGGACATCAAGGACACGTTATTGTTCTGGAAAACTTAAGCGATATTGTCGTAAGAAATATTACGAGGAAATTGTGCTGTAACTTTAAATCAGGTTATTCTCAAATATCTGACTATTGTGTAGGTGTAGCTTTGCTGTAAGCTTATAAACACGACATTTGGAAGAAGTGGTTTTGAACACTTTACAGTAAACCAAACTTTATCTTTTGTCGATCCAAATTCGGCACTGAAACGTATGTAGGTTAGTGCAAAATGGAAGAATAAAGTATAAACGGATAGAGGACAACAATTTGATGCTTAATAAACTAAATGTTTGTGTCATTAACCCGTTCGAGAGCAGGGTCGTTGAAGGATGTTGCTCCCACATTACCTCCTTCTGTGCCAGCTGTCTGAGTGCCAGTTTTCAGCAAGTAGGATTTTCGTTTGGCGCTTAAAGAGGAAAAGTACGAAATTGTGATTATTTACAATGCAGGTGCCATTATTGCACTTATTATTGCCTAGTTGGAGTACAGCTACTAAAGTTATTAAATTTCTCTACAGTAAAGTGTTATACACTTTAGGGTTCCCCACAGGTGCAAGCCGCATACGCTAAGATCAGAGAAGGTTCAGGCCATAATGCTCTAGAAATGTCGCTGTTATCAAAAGTTTCCCTAATTATAAGAATGAATCCTGAGCAATGTGTGCTGTTATAGAATCGAAAACATGCATGGTCTCTTTCAAAAACGATGTATTTGTGTGGTACCTCTCTGAAATAACATTATCTTCATATAATGGTTTCTGTTATTCTTCTTGCAGCAAACGCCCATTATTATAATCATACAGAAACTGGAGTATTCATCTGAAATTTTCTCTTCTCCAGTACCTACCATTCTGTAAATTAACATAACCGTGCAATTGGAACCATACTTCGTATGAGAAAAAAAAAAAAATACTTGGCATCATCACGCGGTTGTAATTCTTAAGCTATAGATACTCTGTAAGGTTTCAGTTCAATTGCTTTTTAAATTGAGACCTTTGATAAATCTGCTTCTTGTGCAAGACGACACAGTGACGTCCTTGCAATCTCATCCGGTTTATCTTCTATTAGAACACTAGTTTTCTCTTAGGAATTCTATTCTTTAAAGCTTCCGTTTGCCTGAAGAAATTTCTCTGTGTAAGTGTGATACACACAATAACTTCTAGTCTGGAAGTTTATGAAATATGCCAAAAAAGTGCATAATACAGCAAAATATCTTTTAAAATGTCCTAAATGGGTACCTTCAATTGTATCAAAATGTTTTAATTACAGAAAATTAAGATGTACACAATATATATATATATATATATAATATAAAGGAAAAATAAAAATAAAGTGACACTATAAACAATGTAACAAATTAACAGTAATAATAAAAGTAGATAAGGATAAAACACTGAGAAAAAGTCACACTTGAAATTGCTATATTTCGAACTACTGCGAGTTCTTCAATGACAAGAAGCTACCAAATACATATATATACCGAGGGTGCCAAAATAGATATCTGCTTCCACAGTAGATATCTATTTAATATATTTTAAAGTTGAACCAAAAAATAACAGTAATGTGTAGTATGATGTTCTGTAAACAGATATGACTCACATACATTATGATAGCGTTGCGCTGCGTAACAGGTAAATCAACAATGAACAAATGAAGCCAAGATTATCGTATGATGTTCTGTAAACAGATGTGATTCACAATAAGTTGCTACAACAAAATGGAGCCAAGATTATCGTTTGAACAGCAGAAAGCAATTTTGAAGTGGTATTGGAAAACCCAGAATGTTGTTGAAATTCAAAGGCAATGAACGTGTGTACAGAACAGAACGACCAACGCGAGTAACAATTGCACGCATTGTAGACAAATTTGAGACTAATGGTACCATATGCGATGTTCACAGAACAGATCTGGGGACCTCGCACAGCAACAAGCCGCGTGTACTGGATCCAAAGCAATACCCAAGGCAATGGATTGGACGGAGAGGTCCGATTGAGTTTCCACGGCGTTCTCCGGATGTAACTCCGTTGATCTTCTACCTATGGGGAGCTCTTAAGGATGTTGTATACCGTAGAAAACCAGCTACACTGGCAGGCACTTCGGGAAGAAATTGAAACGGCATATGCTGCAATCGCTGAGGACACTTTCGCAAACCTAGCTCAATCAGAAGTTCAACGTACTCAGAAGTGTATCGAAGTGGTGGACATTTTGACCAACTGTTGTAACTGTAAAAGTCTAAGATAATTAATGCTTATCATTTTCTGTTTGTGTAAATTCAGTTTTGCTATGCTAACACAGTTTTTTCTTTGCTTGAAGTGTGTATGCATTTTTTGTCACAATATTCATTTATATTTTAGTGTGAGTGAACCTTAGGAACTGTTACAATTTGTAAAAAAAAAAAAAAAAAAAAAAAAAAAAAAAAAAAAAAAAAAAAAAAAAAGTATGATTTCTCACGGGATGGAAAAATGGTACTTAACATAAAATATCATTTGCAATTTCTATGAATTGGAGGAAACTGAAGTGATTGCTGCACATGTTTAACTAAATTTAGAGTAATCGTGTCACAGGCAAACTATATAGGTATGTATCTGCAACGAAGCATGTGAAGAATATGCCCAGATTTCGTCACCTTAAGGTGATAGCTCCGAATTTGCCTAACTGTACGTAAAAACAAATAAGAACGAAGCAAGTTGCTTAGAACCTCACTTATTAACTTTTGCAAACAGAAATCTGCACGAAGTTCCAGTTTCAATGGGTGAAACGTACTTCAGAAAGATACAAGAATATGTATTTACTCTAGCCCCATAATTATTTCATACATTACTTAATTGAAGAAAAAGAATAGAGCTTTCTTTTTATTTATAATAATGTTTGTCAAATGGAGACTGGAGCAACGGCCAGATGAGCGGCGATTGTTCTTATATAATTATAAAATATTATTTTGAAGTCTATTTCTATATAGCGGTAATGAATTCTATCATTATTTTAAGCGAATGCAGCTGATGAACATATGAAATTACTTTTAGGAAAAAGTCCAATATAAAAAAATAAAACTGAACCATATGTAAAGATTTTAAGGCATTTAGTTATTGCTTGGTTACATCTTGGGTATAGTAAAAAATGCTTTTTCTTCTGTGAATGCAATAGCACGGATAGGAAGTCTCACTACATTATAAAACAATTGCTTAAAAGTGAATATCTTATTCCTGGACAAAATAGTGTGTCCAACACACTTTTGGGGAATCTTGAAAATATATATATATTTACTTACTTCTCTTGTATATAAAACTGAGATTTTTAAATAAAAATTGTAAAATCAATAGATTAAAACCCCTTTGTATTTGTGTATTTTAAATCTAAATGTCCGAAAATTTGGTGATGAAAAACCGAAGAAAACAATTTTTAAGGGGCACAAGATTATTAAGATTATTAATAATCCATGAACAACATTGTGATAAACTATTAAAGTCACTGGAAAAAACAAATCATTCCAAATGTCTTGTGGTTTTCCTGAAAATAATAAAGCAGGGTAACTACTATGTTACAGTGAGTAGTTTTGTGAATTCATACATAACTTATTTTTTGGACTGCCAACAAGACTTTCTTCCTAGAAACAATGACGGTGAGCAGTGCTGGTTGAATATTGCTCAATCATGAAGACATTTCCTAAATGGAAAATATGTCCATATATAACATTTAGGTAAGCACAAAGAGCTATATGCTTATCATTTAGAGCTAAAGTACTGCTTTTATCAAACTTTAAATGTGGTCACAAGAAAGAAAAGAAAGGGGGGGGGGCATACGATAAATATTCGAATTCAGCATGAAATAGAGTTAGTTATTTTGTTGTGAAAGACCAGCGTTAATGACTGATATTGCTGTTCTAAATAAGTGCACAGATTGGAGGTTACGGACTGCTCATAGGCCACTTGCGAAATGAGTCAATGAACTTACTGAGCGATAACGTTCGTCCCAATTAAATACAACACATTTAGGGGACATGTTAAAGATCTTCAGAGTTGCAGGACTGTACATCATAAAAAGCTGTATTTAGGTGTAATGCATAGTCGATCCGGTGATTGACAGAGTGTTTCGAGAGTTAGCGTTAACTAAAGTGATGAAGGCTGTTATCTCAGTTTGACGTCAAGCGCAGCTCGCCGCCGACGCCGAGTTATATAAACAAGCAGCTTGCTTACTCTTGGGAACTGTTTCTCGTAATGTTTACACACAATAATTTTCAAAGAATACCAACATCTGAATCCAATTTTAATGAGAAACAATTGTGTCACATTCAGTGAGCTCCCAATCCGCGTATTTCGCCGTCCAATTCTAGAACATTCTGTCTGATTCTCTTTGGTTTTATTTTATTTGTTTTTATTACGATTTATGTGATGTCACTTGAACTGCATTGGTCTTATCACGACATCTGTAGATTCTGAACATGAATAACGTACGTTTAGGTATTTATGTACCCACAGACGCTCTTTAACACCTCAGGTCATCAGCATCCCATTCTATTAAGGGCGTGAAACGACCGACCTCTTCTTTCAGGCCTGAGATTCTTTTTCGTGCCGTAAATCTGCCACACGGGACCCATGGCTTTATTTCTCTTCCGAAGGAAGCCATACTTAGGATTTTTACGCCGGAAATAATCCATCGAACCCGCGATCTTGCGTCTACAAGACAGGTATGGTTATTACAAGACCACCAGGACGGACAGGTTAACTCCGGAAAAATAAACCTTACCCACCTTGATCTTACGGGAAATCTAACCCAGAACCTCCGGCATGTAAGCTTAAAACCTCAAATGCAGAAAATCAACATAGTGTTAATTCATCTTTCTATCATATTTCATGTTTAATGTTTTACGCACCTAAAATAATTACATTATATTTTAAATAGGCAAAATTTTTTAAATGTAGGCAAGAAAATGTTTATATTTTTGCATCTAAAATGAACCATAAAATTATTAAATTAAGTACTACTTTTTTAATTAAGCAGGGAAGGAAGTATTTTTACACTATAATTGACATAAGCATCACATATTATTGGTTTTAATAATTTGCAGCACAATATATTATCAGGATTCTCTGCAAATTTTCAACACTTGGGCCGTCTTTAGTCTAATAATCATTTTAAAGGCTGAATGACCTTTCCTGATGTTATAGGGGCAAAATTTTTTATACCCACTTCTTGTGGAATTTCTCTACTTTTCACCAAAACGTTTACCACACGGACCATTACAGGATATTCGGATTTTTTTTTTTTCATTACACTCTCCCACTTGCACCTTACTTTGTCCCCAAATTCTCCCTTAATAGCACTAATTTTAAGTTCAGCTTCTTCCTTTGCGCTCCAGCTTCACTATTGTTGAAGGAAAAAATGAAAATTTTCCTTTATGTAAACAAGATCTCGCTTCAATGTTGAATTTTTCAACAGTTCCTTTGCGGACAAAACATAAGCTGTACTTTTACCATAGTAGCAATGCTCTGCATAATTTAGAGCTGCCTCTACCCAAAGGCCCAGCGAGTTTTTTTTAATAGTGCTTAACGTCCGTTTATACTGCTAAGACATCTTAGGCGGTGGACAGTGCTGATGCATCATGGGATGCTTTTTTTTTTAATCGTGTTTAACACCCGTTTTTACTACTGAGACACTACAGGCGGTGGCACTGATCACACATGAAATGAAATGATATATTGGGAAAGGATATTATTTTAAAAGAAGGAAACATTTTAGGCCAAGTTTGGCATACCTCCTCGGCATTTGCCATTTAAGAGAATTTATGAGAACCTGGGTAACCTCATTCAGGGAGTACGATCCTGCGGGAATCGAATCCCTCCCTCCCCAGCGTGTTAAAATGGGTTGAGGAGTAGTAGTAGTGGTAGTGGTATTGATAGTGGTAGTGGTATTGGTAGTTTCTGGAAGTTTTTCCTTAAAGAATGCAATGCCGGGTGCAGCTTTACAGAATGTTTTCTTCATGTCGGGGACTATGGTGTTGATTTGGGAAAATTCATTCCTTGCGGTTTCTGAGAGCTGGCAAAAGGCATGGGCTAAACAGGTGACTAAGATTAAAGTAGAATGTTTTCAGAAGAAAAGAGGCTGAGATCACATAGGAAGCAGCGTCTGTGTACAGAAGAACCCCCGCTCTCTTCAACACCACCAGGAAATAACAACTGCGAACTTTTGTTTACAATGAAGGCAATGGGATGGCCATGGACTTTATGGAGCTCTGGCTTTCTTTAGTGCTTCCTGTGTTCTGCGCCATCTGCAGGCTGCTTAACTGCGATTTTCTCTCGTGTGAAATCTGAAAGAATGAATACCTTTCGTTATTCAGAATGAGTAGTTTTAATTGAATTAATTCTCTGTCAAATTGAGGGTCGAATAACCGTATATTATCCTTTAAATAATAATAATAATAATAATAATAATAATAATAATAACAATAAATGTTTATAACTTTAAATAAGAAAAGGTCTATGGTTTTACATTTCTTAAAAATTAGTACCTGCCGTAACAAAGTTAATTTATTTTTCTTACCTGTTTGTACATAAACGATAAACAATTTATTTTCCCCGTTGAAAATAAGATCTTATACTCTACCGACCAGGAATGAATTAAAGGAGCGTATCTTGACATTATTTCTCTTCACACCGCTATGCAATACAATTGACACAATACAGGACACGAGCTTCAAACCATACTCACAGAGAAGAAAGCCTAGAAACTAAATTTGCACTATGTATTGTGCATTGTCATTGAAGCATTCAACGGGTCGTAGTTATGACGTTAATCGGAAGAATGTCAATTGCTGGTGCGGCCAGCCGTGAATGGTTAACTTTTCATTGTTGATAGGAACTCGCCTGTAGAATTCTTAAAAATAATTCTTAAAAATTACTTGTTTAGGCAGTTTCAGATATAAAAAGTGAGAAATGGACACTGACCCTCATTTTAGGTACTCCCAATGAGTGTCATTTTCCATAAATTGCAAATATCAGAAATTATTGCACATTTTCCTAAAGGAACTAAACAAACATTTGCATAATCCGAGGTTATTCATGTGACATTCCAACACCTGGGGCTGGCTCACTGTTCGGCACATTAACTGAAAAGTACCGTAACCTCTTTATTGTGTTAATTCCACTTCTTAAGTCATAATCATTGCGCGCTTTAAACAAAATCACTGGCATTATTATATGTAAAGCACGGTCTGTAAGCTTTAATGATAAACGTGTGAATTCAGATTTTAAAAACTTGTATGAATAGCTACTTGTAAACGTTTAAAAGGCAAACGAAATAATAATAATAATAATAATAATAATAATAATAATAATAATAATAAAGAGGGGGGAAGAATATCGCTCCACCGGGACTGAAGTAGGATCCTTTGATTTTATTATTTTGAACTGCTCCAAAGAGAGAGACCATTCCCAAAGCTCACCTGTTATTGTCTTCTTTGCGAATTTAAGTGCACTGCCCAATGATGTGCAAATCCGTTAGAAACTTCAAGCCATAACTCGGAACTTCCTATTTCAATTGTTTGCCGAATTCTCTTTAGTGTGCAAAATTTGATATTTTAAAAATACCTGCATGTTTCTGATGCAGCGTTTGTATAAATAAAGTGTTTCTAATAATTAGCTGTATTAGTTTAAAATATTCAGAGAAAACAATTCCTTACTTGGGTTTAGCTAAATCATTGCACATGTGCAATAAAAGAAAGGGGGAAGGATAAAACAACAATGCTTAATGGAGGTTTTCATCCGAACATATAGAAAAAGCCTACAACCCACAAGATGTAATGGATAAAATAACACCTGGTGACCAAACTCGTTGTGACAATGGTTGAGTAACTGAGGGTTGCGGGTTCCAGCATCGCATCGGGTGTAAAGCACATTGCCGATGTGTAAAGCTCAGATTGTCTGGAGTCTAGTGCGATTATTTGATCCGTGCAGTATACAAAACAGGTCTTAGGCTTAATTTGCTGCAGTCTGTGAAAGTCACTTTATGAGTTTTGAAAAATCCATTAACTAAAGTAACGTAGGAATTTCGTTTTTTATAACTTTTCAAAGTATTCTCATTGTCATCCTATACATCCTCTAAAATAATTTTAGATAGCACTCGCCCGGCATTACTACCAATTCCTCTTCGGGTCTGAAAAACGGTGATATTAAAGATGGTTCTTTACAGTCTATAAAAGGAACTAGTCGCATGATGCTATGTTGGGACGGTAAAGTGAATGCGTCAATAAATTTGCAACCGTGCTTTAAAGCAATAAAGTATTGGCAGTGTGAGCAGAAGAATTGTCCATGCTGCAACAAGATGCTCCTAAATGGCGTTCTTGCCCGCCGTCATGCATTTTGTTGAGCACTCAGGGAAGGCAGACATTAGTAGAGCATTTTGTAGAACAGTCCCTTGCTAAAATAAATAAATAAATAAATTAAAAAAAGAGGCGTGAATTTTCTTTCCAACACTCCTTGTACCTTTTGACTTAATTTTACAGTCAAGCTGATAGATCCCAATGTAACAATGTCAGATGCGAGCGGGGTTCCTGTTTTTGAATCTTTGAAGCATTCCTTGCTGTCATTCCATTTCAGCTTGCACAGTTTCTGTCTTTCGGTTAAACTGTTGGGTACTCATAGTGAACCATTCCCCTCCCACTCATAGGTGTTAATGAAAAATGGTAGAAACACTTGACTAACTGGTCCTCTAAATCCGCGTAACTCACTCAACCTTGGGTATTCTTTCATTATTTATTTAGGTTTAGAGGTGATAATGTTTTCTTTGATCGCTACTGTTGTTGACATGCCGCTCTTCTCTCTGTCACATCATAAGGCATTGTAATACCCTATTAAAGTCGCTGACCAATGGAACAGTTGCACGTGAAGGAGAAAGCTGCGTGGATGGCTAAGTGGCCGTTTCATGTAAGTCACTTTTACAGTCATATAATAATGGCTCCAAAATGCTCTTTTGGTCCCCATAGGTTCATTCAAGAAGTTAGAACCTCACGATCTTCGGACAACTGCATGGACAGTAATGATTGGAAGGATTTTTACACCAATAATATGCAAGAATGTGTCGTTTCAGCTGTACAATAAATTCTAGCCCAAGGGTACCCAGGTCCACGTGTCTTAAAACTTAGCTAGTGGTTCTAGAGTTGTATTACAAATTATCTTGCTAAATAAATATTAAACATTCTGCAATTCATCAACTTAGTGCTGTTCGACAAATATTAAATTCGGATTTCACATAGGAATTATTCTTTAATATCTGTTAGACTACAACTATTTTCACATAAACCGTCTTCTTGCAAAATGAAAGTTAACCCCAAAATTTGGACTCTCTTTTTTCGAGACTGCTGTTGGCAGTTCTTGCGCTTCCCCAAAGGTGCTTAAGATATAATTATAACTCTTTAATAGAGCAAGCATTACCAAAAAATAGTCGGTGTCATTTTCTGTAACTCGACACTGATGCTACAGTTGGGTGGGAATGTGCGCGCTAAATAGGCCACACTGAGGAAATGGTTTTACTACGCAGTTTTATTAATAGAAACATTTTATTATCTAGAAGCGTTCCGTTGCCATGGTCCAGTGGCGGAGCAAACTTTATCGGAATTCAACAGGACATTCATTCATTCATTCACTATTGACTTAACTCAAAAGAAAAACACTTGGATTCCGCAACGTCAATGTTAGTGTTGAATGACCAAGTAAAACGTTTTATTAGAGGAAGCCTTGCAGTTCCTAAGATATGTTAAAATATGCACTTGAAAATTTTTTCTGTCAGTATAAAGAAGTACTTAGCAACATGCTTCACCTGCTATTATAGTTCAAAAGAAACAAAATGTCGAGTATACGTGAGGAGAGGTATATTGTTGAAGCATGAAGCAGTACATTTTCTCCATCTTTGATGAATTGAAGGTCAATTAAGAACATTGCACTCGAGGTGGACACGATGACAACTGGAAAATCAAGGTCAAAAGGGGCTTCGGGTCAGTGACAGGTGTTATTCTCACATTAGACAATACTCTACCTTGATGGCAAATCTGTACCACTCCGAGAAAAAATAAAACTAATTTTTTGTAATAGCACATAACAGGGCCCTGCAACAGAAGTGTTTTTAAAAAGGAAGGTTTGAAGGGGAAAATCACACATCTCCTCAAGTTTGCCGAGGCCACACTTACCATTCAATACAATTCTCACGTAACAATAAGTGTTTATGATTTAAATGCTATGCATGTTTTCCATACCACATTAAAACATTTCATTACTTCTATTTCTAACTCGCTTATTTCTTAGCAAATGGTGAAAGAGGGGAGATTAAACTCTCAGTTTACCTTTAATTAGCACTGCCTTGGCAAACAAGCATTACTTATAGCGAATATTATGAAAGCTTTGCTTTTTACTTTATTAAAAAAAAAGTATTGCAAAATTCTTAGGAATGTTATAGGGCTGCTAAAGGACAGTGCCATCAGAATGAAATTCAGCAATCAAAATATAAGGTAAAAACTACATTGAATATATTCACAAAGGAAATTAATTTAAACCGAACTATCGAAAAGTTACAACTCTAAAATCTCAAATCTCAGAAAAGCTACTGATGTCTTTAATAACACAAGGGATAAAAATAAGTCATTACATTTCGTAAGGTTTGCGTTCCCAATTACTACAATTCTTATAGCTATCAGTAATATCGCATGTTTTAAAAATAAACAAATAAATAATGTGGATAAGATGAACATTTCAACAAAGTTTTGAAAACAAGTCCTTTGTTTATCAGTGCTCCACTCAATCCTATATGATTCATTTCTAGTACATCTAAAAGATTTGTTTCATGGTACAAGAATGCCTGAAATGTATAAACGCTGCGTGCGCAGTTTCCATTGCTCCTTTGCATTGTACAGCCGCTGCTGAAATGATAAGCGCCGACTCAGTAGGAAAATGTAACATTTCGAACAAATAAAGATAAAGATAGCCATTGTGTCCCATAAGGACAAAGGCCTACTAACAAGTAGGGAAAGCTCGCTTTTTCCTAACGTGGTGAGCTATTGCACGCTAGTTGTTCGTGTGCTGTTAAGACACTGACTGGTTTGTTCTTTGGGTACTCCATTTCTCACTGTACTAATTGCTTTTCGAGAGATTTCCGTTTTTCTCTTTCTCTTGCTACTCTTGACCAATCTAGACCTGCATGTTCCTTGAAGAGGCCTGTCCATCTTCTTCTGAGTCGGTTCTGATGGTGTAGTGTTAACCATACTTGCCTCCTAAACCCAAAATCGCGGGTTCGATCCCGGCCAGGACTGATGGCTTTTTTCGGGCGTAAAAATCTTAAGTATGGCTTCCTTCGGAAGGGAAGTAAAGCCATGGGTCCCGTGTCGTACATTTACGGCACGAAAAAGAACCTCAAGCCTGAAAGAAGAGACCTCTGAGCAAAATTTGTCGGCCGTTTTACGCCCTATTTTGAATGGGACGCTGATGACCTGTGGTGTTAAAGAGCGTCCGTAAATAAATCAAATTAAAAAAATAATCTTCTGGGTCTACCTTGTGTCCTTTTTCCTATCAGGGGGTCCCCTATTGAGATCTTGTTGGTTCACCTATTGTCTTGCAACACCGTCTGTGGTGCCTCAGTAGTAAAAAAAACGGGAGTTAAACACCATTAAAAAAAAAAATCTTGCAACGTGACCACCCCATTGCCATTTGCTTCTAGTAGCTATTTGCGCGATGTCTGTTGTCTGAGTGAACTGATTTATTAATACTACAGGCATTTAGTACTTCAAAGTTATTCCCAGGATCTTGCGTTGCGTTTTTCTTTGGCATATTTGAATTGTGTTCTTTTATTTTTCTGTTAGTGACCATGTCTGGCACCAATATAGTAATACATGGTACACACAGGTTCCGAGCGTCTGGAATCTGATTTCCTTAGTTGATGTTTAGTCCAACAATATAAACTTAAGGACCCAAAATGCTCTCCGGGCTAATGAGATCCTTCTTTGTACTTCTTTTTTCATTTCATCATGGAAGGAAATCTGTTGTCCTAGGTGTGTGTACTGGCTCACATATGTGAGGACAGTTCCATATACTTTTATTGGGGTTTGAGGTTCGTTTGAAATTAACTGTGTCTTCAGTTTCTTTAGTGACAGCCCTCATTTTTACTGTGCCCACGTAATTGTTTCACCATAGTTTGTAGTGCTTTCGGTGTTTTGGCGAATAAGACCACATTGTCGGAAATCTTGTAAGTCGACTGCCGTTTATGTTGATTCCGAAATTATTATGCCAGTTCATTTTCCTGAATTTATGCTCCATTACATGGGTATCATTTGGAAGAGATTAAACACCTGCAATGAAGGAATTCAGCAAGATGTCAGCGACTTTGGAGGAATGTGCCCAGACTTATGATATAATAAAAAGATTATGACGTCAGTGTAGGTATACATCTTGAAGATTTGCTGACATAAATGAAGAAGAAGAAAGTACAGGACAAGAACGACGGGCAATTATCAGAAATATAATAAACAGGCATCTCATACCATAGTGTATAAGTTGCAAGCATATTTTAAATTTTATCATTTTACAGAACGCCTAAGTCTTTACAAAATGCTGGAAACTTGTCAAATAGAAAGCATTCGTTTAGGCACATTGAAAAAGTATGCTTCAACTGAGCGAAAATGTAAAAATTGTTTAGATTCACGGCGCGGCGATACGAATAACAATGAAGATGTTACACATAATAATTGTACTTTCGTGTCCAATCACATTCTTCAGAGGTTTCACGTTCAAATGGAAGCTAAAAACTAAATTCAATCCATGATGATAATACTAATAAGCATGCACGAGTCTTCAGAACAGTAAGTTTTCAATACAAATTAGCATTACATAGTGCTGCTGGTGAATATTTTTTGAATAAATCCTCCGCTCGTAGATATTGAGCATATTAAAGAATTAAACGATGCAAAATTAGAAACTCGCGTACACGATCACTATTGTGTCAAACATGACTTCGTGATGTGCAAAAACATCATCATTCTTACACATGATACTGCTGTTATCCAGATCCTACCTGTGGAGAGCTATTCTAGTAAGTCATTAGAAGTTGTCGGACGTGACGGATTCATTATATTAAAATAGGTTAGTGATTCCCAGATTTGCAGTTGAGATCGTATGTTTGTGTGTGAAATATTCCACAGCAACAAGTCACAGCCGAAGAAGGGAATAGTGGCACGATCTAGGATCTAATGTCCCTGGTCAAGTTGAACTTACAGATCTACAAATGCATCACAAACAACCAAGAGCATGCTAAAAAGTTCTTCATTTTAGGCCTCTACAAACTAAACGTCTTCAGAAGTAGCAAGTGAGCTACTGAAAATGTTATTCGTGTTCAGAGTGACAACGAAAAGTAATTCAAAGCCTCAGTGATCCGATCACTTTAGCCTGACTACAAAATGGTGCACGGTAGACCTCACCATCTTCATAGCAAGGCAGCATAGAAAGAAGCAACCAAGACAATAAAAACACATTACGTGGGGGAGTATAGGACAGTAATATACAGAGCGCTCTTCAACATGAAACCTAACATTGTGTAGCTATACACATGCGCAGAGCTTGGCTTTTTCTGTGTTTCACATACGCCAGACGATCGTTTGTTGACTTCAAGAATACTTTACTGATACAACAATGATGGGTCTCATTAGTAGTATTTTAATTATTCAGCCCCATATTAACGCATAATTTCCATTATTAAGCCCCCCCCCATATGCCTCATCTCTCCCTGGCCTACCTGATCGACGTCCTCGTCGATAAACATTACTATAGGTAAATGAATTAGGGTAGCTTCAAATTCTATGTGAAAATGAAAGTTTGAAATATGGAGAACAGTGAACATATACAATGAGTATGTATTGAGACACAACTCAAAATTGAAATAGATAGCGTTTTTTTATTGGTATTGTCTGTTTATCGTTACTTTCACCGTAAAAGAAGAACGCAAAGTTTTGTCTGTAAACTTGAAAATTCCTGCAATGATAGAAATGTCAAGTAATAACACCACTGTACACAACAATGACACTGCACCGTAAAGGACAAAGTGCAAACACTTTTATTTTTCCTTTATGCTTGCGTATTTCGCACTACTTTGGTTGATAAAGCAAACAGCAACTGTAGAATATGTAGATAGAAGACTAGTAGAAATTGTGTGTCATAGGACGGGTCCAAATGTATAGCCGACTGGATGACTATGTTGATAACAAGAGACAACCCACTTACCTCGGGTTGAGCTTTTATAGACGGATAAGTATAATTATCTATACACGAATAAATGACAATGATATGAAAATGAGAAAATTTATATAAGATACCCTAATTAAAATGATTACAAAAGAGTTTACAGAAGTTATCAGATCGGATCATAAGAAGATTACAAAAATAACACTTACCCTATCATGAAATCTGTAACTTTGCAAAACATAAGATCATATATTAATCAATTGCACAGTACACAGCGTATATGTTTAATACTAAAGGGGATCCCCCATTTTTTTTTATTGCAACGCTGGCTATCATGGTACTAATATATATCTTTCAGATGTGCACACACACACACACACGTAAGAGAATGTAAATCATTATTACCATTACATAAAAATGCAAAACAAGGATAAATCTGAATATCTCATAAGGAATATGTTATGTTAAGTGCTGAAGAAATGCGATGCTAATGAAAGTATGGAAATGTAACAATGAACTCCAGGCCATAAAACTATGCTTCAGTGCAAGTTTTAACTTGCACGCATGCAAAGGAGAGTCTGTAGAGTTCAGTCGTGTGTCAATAACTGGTGAAAAGCCATGGATATTTCTGAACAAATTATCAGATTCTACATTTTCAAAGCCTATAAGCAGGTGAAAAGCAAAACAGTTCATGACGACTTGATATCAGTTGTTGGTGGTTAAGTAAATTCAATTGTGACCGTAGTAAGATGAATTTGATTATGTAAACAGGAGCGTAAGATTCTGCAAGATGAACCTCCTCCGCGAAGCTGTGAATGACAAAATAAGTCATGGGGTTAGGCACTTGATGCATATTGAAATGTTAAGTATAAACGCTGGTATGTGTTGACAACTTGCACTCTACGTCCACCAGCATCCAAATCTGCGATACATCTGTGCAAATGCGTCCTCCATTTCCTAAACAAAAAGTGATGAGGAAGATACGTTCAAGGATACATTGCTTAGAATGTTTCCATCAAACGGTTGACAGATGATGAAAGTTGGTTTCTTTATTACAATACTCAGAACTGAGTGTGTTTGACGGAAAACGATCCAAGACAGTTGACGTTGACACATTTTTCATTCTCAAATGGGAATGTTCACCATTTTCTTCGACTGAGAAGAGTCATTAGTGGCTGTCTACATCCCGAAAGGAATGTATACGTTAGCTGCTTTATTCGAGGAACTTACAACTGTAATTTGAGGAAAGTTCGGGTGGTCGATCGTCCATCCTAACGTGCGACTTTTGCTTTTCCCTTCTTTCAATTTTTTTAATCTTCGTTGGAAAACCTTTTAAACGCATGCAGGAACTTCAGTTCTGCTGGCAGTACCACAGCATTTGTTAAGTTATTGCAACGACTGTGTATGGGGACAAACGTGGAGAGAACTTGAATATTACTGTCATGTAATAAATTCTCTTTAAAAGGTATTTGCAAAACTTGTTGGATGTTCCTCATATAATAATAAAAAGAAAGTGTTCTATATAGTAAATATTGTTTTATTTTTAATGGGAACTTGTATTATTTATTACTCTTACTTTTTTAATTTTCTGACGGCGCGCCTAAGAAAGAAAAGGCCTGAAAACATTTATCCTTATAGTATGTGTTATGTACATAAAGGTAACAAACCTGCTCTAAAACACGTATAAAAAAATTAGAATTCAAGATACGGTACAATTTGGTCTATTCATAATCTTAAAACTTAATACTTTTATTATAGATGTAATAAATTTAATTTTATTAAAAATAAATCGAATATTTTTATAGTTTGTGGGGAAAAGGTGAGGGATATACATAAAATCAGGTTTTTTAAATGAAAAAAATTCAATATTTTGTTTGCAGATATTCCATTCCATTACATTACTCAGCAGACCCGTATAACTAGTAATTCAGGTGGAATGTACAGTTCACTTCCAGTTATAAAAACAGATTCACTCTGGAACACTCCCCCCCCCAAAAAAAAAAAAATCTCTCGCTCGCATTGGTATTCACATCTCTCAGCAAGAAAGTTGTTAACCACTTTATTTCAAATATGTGTAAATATACTTCATCTTTACCTTTCATTCTTTCCCCTACCCTCCCGCTCCCTTCATTTCCACTTCTGTGCGTTAAAGAAGAGCTGTATTCTATAAAAATGAAACAACACAGAATTTAACGCGGTTTGAATCATCTCCTGCGGTGAATATTGTCGCTTTATTATAAAGGTAACCCGTGGTCTAAAATTGAAAAGAACCGAACACAGTAGATCAAGAAACGTGCCGGGTCCGAAATGCATTTTTAACGTATGCGTTTTTTCCATACGAGCCACATGTCACGTGACGTGTATGCTAACCTTCAGGAAATTAGGTTGCTAATTAATTCTAACGCGATTATGTTCGACGTTTGATAGAATATGACTTGTAGAAGCGGCAGGCCGACCTTGAGTTTGTTTAATTCTGGCGTGCCTGGTAAACATTTACTCAAGTACAATGTTTGCGCGAGCAGCTGAATTAAAAACAATTTTTGTATTCCTGAGAAGGCATTGGTGTTTCGGCAGGTAGTTCACAGCTTCGCTTCATATTTAACTTGTTTAGATGACAAGAGGGGCAGATTGAGTCTCATTATTATTCCCTGATTGATTTGCAATGTGGACATTGCAAATAACGTGAAATTGTATTATTCAAATTTAAATGATAGAAAGCAATGATTGATGATGTAGAGAAACAGGAAATGTGTGATAGCCTAAGAGATGTACTCTAATACAAGAAAGATTGGGACAGAAAAAGTACATCGATGTATGTGATAAAATAGGAAGGGAGGATATGGCATGTGCAAGAACAGGACAATGGTGTAAAAGTTAACAAATAATTATGCCCATTGTGTGGCAACGCAGACAGGAATTTGCACTGTGTATTAGAATGTATAGAAACTGAAGCATGGAGAGAGGAAATATGGAACAAGGAGTTGGACAATGTGCAGACAAAATTTTGATATTAATTTTTTTTTTCTGCTCTAGTAGAAAAGAAATTTTGATTCAGTTTGGAAATTATGTAGGGAAAGTAAGAGAAAAATGGTGAAGGAAAGTGAGTAAGGCAAAGAAGAATGTAACAAAGAAAATAAAGAAACATGGACGGAAATGTGATCACCTTTAGGGATGTAATTGTAACGTTCGCTTTATAATATGTATAGGTAGAGAGAAGCAGGGTCCATGTACTCGTACATAGCAACCGGGGTGTTAGTTATATAGGATCCTGAGAAACAAGCACTCCATGATCAATGAAATATTGTAAAATTGTAATGTAAATGTGTAGAAATAATAAAGTATTCATTTAACTGGTAAGCAGATTCTCAGGGCTTGCACTATTCAACTGGACTTGACTAGCAAAAGCGACCATAACAGCGTGTAGCACTCATATCAATACTTGTCTGGGAGCAAATTCATATCCTATCAGCACTTTAACCGACTTGCAGCTCACCTCTTTTAAAATACTGCTACCAAAAAGCAGTTTTATAAGAGTTTGTCCGGAGTATAGTTAATCATTATTTTTAATTAATCTGCAATGCTCATACTCATTTTAGAAATGAGGAACAAGTCACCCAAAGCATACTTTTTTATTTAATTTTTACAGAACGTTCAATAAGAAATTCAATACCTTTTCTTTCTGGGACTAGTCAGCTTGAAAAACCAATATATTTTCTGTGAGTACTCGAATCTTAGAACCTTCTACGCTATCTCACGTGATTTCGTCTTCTGGTAAGTGCAGCTAGCTTAAAAGCTGTTCTAAACAATGACCAATAATGCAGTTTGTTTTGCAGAAACGGGCTATCGACGACATTCAGAGGCGTTTTACAGATGTGTCTAGAGAATGCCGGAGCATTGCGAGTCGCATAATGCAATGATGGAATTTTGCAACATCGTTATTCTGAACGATCGGACACTACAACATCCGTCGTCAGTGTCAAAACAATTATCACCAGACATTTTTGCTAAATAGCTCGCTCGATGCTTAACTGCAGGTCTGAAGGAATAGAGAACTATAAACTCTTCAGAGTTGCTTGTTTGTTACGAGAATGAAAGTGACGCTTTCTTGTCATAGGGCGTGGGTTCATCACTTCCAGCCAGAGGCCAAAAGTCGATGTATCGAAAGACACCATAAAACCCCTCCTAGGAAAAACAACCTTCCAGTAACGATATGAACAAGAGTATTCTGAAGGGATAATTTTGATGGATGTGTTGCCTTGTAGTGAAACAGTTAATTCGAAAGTGTTTTAAAACTTGTAAGTTGAAGAAGCGCTTCCAGTGCATCCGTTCTCACAAAGAACTGAATAACGTTCCTCTTCTCCACTGATACGCGAAGCCCCATACAAGAAGAGATTGCCATTCATCCTGCTGCTCAGACTTTGTATTTTCTGACTTTCGTTTCTTCAGTCCTCTAACAAAGCATTCCGCGGAAGAAGATTTGCTGATGAGGAAGTTATAACCGCAGTACAAAGATGATTGAAAGACATTTTAAGAGTTTTTTTATTTGTTTTATTTATGAACGCTCTATAACATTTCACGTTATTTGCGTCTCATTTAATTCAGGGCGTGAAACGGCCGACAAATTTTGCTCAGATGCCTCTTCTTTCAGGTTTCAGGTTCTTTTTCGTGCCGTAAATGTACCACACGGGACCCACGACTTCCGAAGGAAGCCATATTTAGGATTTTTACGCCCGAAAAAAATTCATCGATCCTGGCCGAGACAGAACCCGCGATCTTGGGTTTAGGAGGCAAGCATGGTTACCACTACACCACCAGGACCGACATTTGGAGAATGACAATGCGAGACAGGCCTAATAGACTCTTGACAACAGGTGACGCAAAGTCATGGTCAGCTAGTAGAAATGTCGAAAAACAGTACTGCATAGTCAAATAATTGAGAAACAATCCAGTTTACTTGAAGCATCTGAAAATTGCGCAAATAAAGCTATTCTAGAAGAATGACGGGAGATAAAGAAGTAAAGTGCTACAGCGCTATCTTTGATTATTTATTTATTTGGTTTATTTAAGAACGCTCTTTAACATCTCAGGCATTAGCTTTCCATTCAATTCAGGACGTGAAACGGCTCATAAATTTTGTAAGGTCTCTTCTTTCAGGCTTGAAATTCTTTTTCTATGGCACAGAACCCGCGGCTTTATTTCCCTTCCGAAGGAAGCCATACTTTGGATTTATGTGCACAAAAATCCACCGATCCTGACCGAGATTGGGCCCGGGGTGTACGAGGCAGGACTATGTTTGATGAAGCGTGCCAGTGTACTGTTTTAACTTGTCCACGTTAATTTTTAGAGTGAGAAGAAATAACATGCTGATGGGGTCCAATGCTGTAAATCTAAGAGTGTGCAAAGTGATAGCCTCTGACTAGGCTTCGAGATTTGGCATACAAGAGCGCTATTTATTCATTGTTACTAGTAAAATAAATATGTTTCACACTTTAAGAACCTCTAAACTCATTTCTATATTTTTATAAAATTGCAACATTGATTTTAAAGTTTCATTGTCCATATAAAAGTATAATATTTCACATTTTTAAATCCTCGGACATCCTTCTATGTTTTTTATGGAACTTAAATATTTCAATTTTTTTAAAAAATTATGGTCTTACAATGAATCTTGCTGTTTCAGGAAGCGTTTCTCAACACTTTTACGAGTATGTAGTTATTGATGAGCAGGAAGCGAAACTTAGGATTCGATAAAACAAGTTTGTTGTTATTTTACTATACCTATGTAGGTAAAAGTTAGTTTGTTGCGCGAAGAGATTAATGGACAGCATGAGTAAGGGAGGGATGTCAAAACAAACGGTTGAGCCTGCACTCGCGAAGAATGTGAAATAATAATATATGTATATCATACACAGTATGCCATAAATGCTCCCTGTTCATATTTTTATTATTTTTTATTTATTTTGAGTGCTGTTTAACGCCCGTTTTACTACTGGGGCAAAATAGGCAGCTGTTCATAGTGCAAATGCTTTCTAGACCCAAATCATTCTTACAGGTTCATACCTTTCTCATAGTGAATTGTACTGTTTGTAGCATTAGTATTAAAGTAAACTACAATATGTTTTCTGAAAGTTTCATAAGTAAGTCTCTTGCGGCTGTCGGTATTGTAACAATGTGCGTTCTAGGTCACATGATGTGACAGGAACAAAACTAAAATATCTGATATGTAATTCAGACACTCTTTAGTTTCAACTCAGCTGTTTCCATTAACAAAATATTGCATATCTTCTATTTTTGCATAGACATTATTCACTTTCTGTTTTACACATTCAATGTTTGTGTGTGCCGCAATAATTTTTTGTTTCAACTGATTAACTAGCTTGAGGGCTTTACACGTCTACTGATTCACTGTTTGTAAAAGTTTTAATTTTTTTTTTCGAAATTATTTTAGACGTAATGCAGATTATTTTTCAGTGCATAAAATCTATTTATTACACAATTCGAACTCAAAAACAATCATTCTCATAAAAGTTGCAGATTACCTGAACAATTTCGTTCAAATGTTTGACGTGATAAACAGCTGCGTCCAGCTATGTCCCTCATTGAGACTGAAGAAACAGGGGGCAACTGGGAGCAAGTTCCTTGAATTTTGATACCTTAATGAAGCCTATGAGAGTATATTTTTACAATTTGCAATTAAACTGTCTGTATCTCTTGAAATGTTCGT
The DNA here is from genome assembly GCA_030762175.1 of Metallyticus violacea. Lineage (NCBI taxonomy): Eukaryota > Metazoa > Arthropoda > Insecta > Mantodea > Metallyticidae > Metallyticus > Metallyticus violacea. The sequence continues at coordinate 106,361,757 of CM060843.1, read as the reverse complement.
ATTTCCCCGCCAACCTATGGCAGTAATGAGCAGATTAGTGAGGAATAATTATTTATAATTTCTTAAGATGCTTTTATTGCGGGGAGGGGGAACTTGTGCTTGATATCAAGAAACTATACTTAAACTTGTGACAACAGTGGCGTAGTTTACCTTGTCTGACACTTCACTTTGCAATAGAAATTGATTTCCCGGTCTGTCAAACAAGAGAATTGCTATGACAGTATTTGCAACAGATCTTCCTGCGGCATCCTTGGACTCTACGGAAATCTAAATAAAACTCAGATTGTTATTTGTGAGCAATTCTTTGATTTGCATTTTGTGGACACAATTTTAGCATGTGATTTTACTTAAAGTGTTACAGCGATTCTGTATGAGCCCCAACCTTTTTAAACCGAGTGACTTTTGACTCTTGTGTGAAATACTAACTGCCAAATTCTTGCGGGAAAAACGTGTGTCTTGGCCATGAGCCCAAGATATATAACAATATAGCATACTTGTGGACGCAATTTTGGCGAAAAGCTAACTTTTATGATGCCGTTTTCATGTACGAGTAAGGCTTCGCCCTGTACGCAGCTAACCACACATTAAGTTTCACTGATGGGTGATGAGTTGGTGACCAAGCGCAACTGGTTAATCGAGAGTGCAGTGTAAACAAAATGGCCACCTTCTTATTTATTTGAAATAACTGAAATTCTCTTAAGAAACGAAACATGCTATTTTCAGGAATTGAAAATTACGCATATGTGAATTAACAACTGTTGCGGAGTTCCAAATGTTTCATTTAATTTTGAATTTTGACACATTAAACATGTTATGCCATCATAAATAAATCAATACATAAGCCTGAAAACAATTCATATTTAGCAAGGAAAGAGAAATTATTGCTTTAACAGACGGGAGAAATGTATGGACCTGTACTCGTAATGAGTACACAGTAGGGCTGGACTGTTGATCTGAGTAGGAGAAGTAAAGTGTGTACATTTGTCAAATACATATAATGGAAAACGCCAACAATGACAGATGACCATTTGTTGTTGTGACAAGAAGTAGTCCAGAAATACACAGGGGCCAGTATGTAAGTAGTAGACACAAAGTATAGTTGCTAAAGAGTGTATCCTGAAGAAATTAAGTATGAGATTGCTGAAACTGTTCGGAGAAAGTGGAAGGAAACATTTGGCGTACATCCACCCAAAAGACAAACCGTTTACAAACTCCGTGAAAATTTAAAAAAAAATGCATTCACCTACTAATGCACAGAATTATGGTTGGCTAAGATATGTAGCAATCAAGGATACCGTATTCTTGATTGCTCTGTTTTTAGAGTAGAGCAATAAAAATCATTTCCACAGAAAAGTAGCTTGGAGTTTCTAGAAGTTACAGTAGGTGTTGGTATGGACATGTGCCGCCTGAGATTCACCCATGGTTTATTGGAAGATGGCGATTATCATGGATTTTTTAATTCTTGAAATGTTTCTCAGCCTTAGTCAGATAAAGCTTCCTTTAACAGCACTTAACCTCCCGGGTGAATTAGTTTGGAGTGGCCTATAGTGCACTGTCCCTGGTGATGTGTATAAGGAGGTGCAGAACACTGTCATCCTTCAGTTCAGACACGAACGTAATATGCTGTTTCACCAGTATAAATGCGTTTAGCAAGTTTTTCATTAAATGGGTAGGTCGTATAGGTTCCATTGACTGCCACTTCAATGACATATGTGGATTTCTTCTTCTGGGGAGTCGTTATGATAATGTTTAAAAGCCAAGTTTTCTGGAAAGCATGAAACAGTACGTCGCTGATGCACTCCATTAGATCGACATCAACAAAAAATCCTGTCGTCGGATGTGAGGCAGTGTCCTGAGAAGACAGAACGATTGTGTCAACCAGAACGACCAGCAATTGACTACCAACATGACAAGTGATTAGTATCTCTCTTAGTATTGCATTTCAGCATGTTCCCTTATTTTTATCACGTGTTATATTGATGAGAATAATAAAATGTTATCAAATCCTTTTAATTGTCCACCTACATATAATTATAACTCTGTATAATAAATCTGACAAGGAAGGGCCACATTAATTGTTTCGAAAAACAGAGAAAATCAAATGAAAATGTATAATTCATAAAATTAGCTTCCTTCAGAGATGTGACAGTTTCTGAATGCTATGTTTTGAGGTACTGTATTTAGTAAATACAATATTTTATATATTCGCTCCTAAAACAGTATATGTAGGGTACAGGGTGAAGCTAGATTGTTGGTGGGGGATGGGAATTGGGCTGTATGGTTGCTGCGGTAAATAATTTAAGCCCGCTGATTGAAGGTTTCGTCACGGCTGCTGAAGACCACCCCACTGTTCTTCGACGAAACCTCTCGAGGGCGTTTCGCTAAATTTTGGCGGCTGTGAGCCAGCCGGAACTGAGTGAAAGAGATTCCGATGCAAAAGGTGACGATAAATAGCGCCTCGTTATAGTTGCTGATATCATTTATTCTCCTTAACATGAATGCTCAGGCAAACTCGCGTCTCACATCGAACCACAGGTAAGGTAATCTTGGCAAACACGTAAGTTTATTGCGTTAACCAAATGGTGCCGAATGCGAAGCGATTGTTAATTCAACAGAATTCTTAATGCTACTCAATGGTGCTGTATGAGCAATTAGCGTGGTGACTGACACTCAAGCTTAGTTGTCGCCGGAACTGGTACTTGGTACTTAGGCTGCTCTTCCGCTGATCTCCGGGCGACGGCAGCCACACGTATCTGGGTCGGTAAAATTCTGAGACTGCACCACTTTTGGGCAAAATATATCCCTTTTATACAGAGTATAAAATGACGCTATCCAATCATGGCGCGAAATATTGCCGCCAGTTTTGTGTTAACGTCACTTATAGGTGAGTGCTTACTTCACTGAATTTTATTTCTATTCGCTGGAAAAATTTGGTCAAGCCAAATGCTTCGCTATTCGTCAATAAGATGAATTTAAACGTATTTCATGCGTTACTATCAATGACTATTTTACTCGGACACCTGCAACCTTGTCACCGAACAGGCCGGTGTCTTGCCTGAGGCGGGGCATTTCCAACCCTAGCTGCATTCCAGAAAGGATTAACTTGCATTGTCTGACTTTTGCCAAGTCTTACGGTGTTCAGAGAAAGACGCCAGTTTTTCCTTACTTTGATGTATTACTACACGTTATTTCTTAAATATTACCAGAAATTACATTTTATGAACGCATTTAAACACTATACAATATTAATCCTACATATACGAGTTATTAAGATACTTCCACTGAAAGAAAATGCAGAACATACTTGCACATAATTATTGAGTTGCTGATTTTAAAATTACAAATATTAATTATTTTAATTGCTCTGTAATCGACGGGGGGCCAGGGACAGCTTCAAGGGGAAAAACAATCAAGGTTCACTTTTGGTGAAATTTGAGATTTTGGTGCGAATGGATTGTACGTAAGTAGTACTACCTTCCAACACATTTGTACAAGGAAAAAAACCAACGTAATCCATAAAAATAAGCATAGAAAAAATAGTGTCTAGGGGAAAAACAATCAGTCCTCTGTAAAATGGAAAAACAAAGCTGGTGAACTTGCTTATATTGTTAAATCTACCTATTCATTGTTGTGACATATTTTACAACTGTTATTTGATTGCATTGCTGTTCAGTCAAGGCTGTGTTACTGTTGTGTGTAGACGTGCAATTTAAATGGAGTCAAGTGATGAAAATATCACAGTTCACCACAGTATTCCACAGAAAAGATCTAAACATGGTAGACTTAGAGCTGCTAGCAAACACATTAGATCAATGAGTCATATTCCCGATGAAAATTGCAAATGTAGAAAACAGTGTTTCGTGAAAGTTGCAAAATAGGAACGCGATTTATTAATCCGTGAATTCAATTTAATTGGTGATAAAAACAAACAAAATACACATCAATTCGAAATGTACTTTTTTTTTTTTTATTTGTGTCCCGGCCAAAATAAAATGTACACCGCTATTCGCCTAATTCGTGCTATGGTTCATAAGTTCAACATATTTGAATCAATAAAAGTTACTTTTTCCATCGGAGGCCACAGTTATATGTGGAATGTGACAAAGATATGAGTTTAATAAATAAATAAAAAAAAAACATTTTGAAACATCCAGCGTTTGGAATGAGCACATTAGAAGATGCAGAATGAAACCATCTTCCTTCAATATCATTAAGTGTTCCCACGATATTTTTAAATTGTGGTCTTCATTTCTTAATAAAGAATACAGAAAGACATACCCAATGAAGATATACGAGAAATAGTAGCTGATAAACCAGTTCTAGAACTATAACCTACAATGGTTCCTGGGAGTCCTATGTCATTATTGACAAAATGTGCCGTATACAGACTGATGAGCAGCCTGCCCCTTCCTTTTAAGTTTAATTTCACTTTCCAAGATAAAATACAATGCCCGATGAGATTCTGTTCGGAAAATACTCAGCTCTATTTTTCAAGTTTACCTGTAATAGACAATGAACAATTTTGATTGGTTGATTATTTTCAATAGAGTTGTATTAATGTTTGTATTTTCCTCAGAAAATGTCTATTTATAATTTGATACATTCCATAATATAGTTTGTGGACTTTGATTGTTTTTATCTCCAAGTATGCGTATTTTGGCTTTTTATTGTTAATTAACATGACCAAATAACACACGACACTAATTTCAAAAAAAGAATCATTCTAGAAAGGGGAAAAAAAAACATTTCTGTATATCTAATGTGCTTAATTTTGTAATGATTTAAACTTCAAATTACATTCCTTTAATAAAGTAAAAGTGGATTTTGATTGTTTTTCCCTTGTAACCTTCACATGAATTAGAAGAAAAGTAAGTTGGATTGTAAGTCTTTTTAATAAAAGTTGCTCTAGTGCAGTTGCGTTGACCGCTCTGCTTTCACTTTCGGCAAAATTCAATTTTCCATATGCGTGCAGAAAAGTCAAATTTTCAATCTCTCATTTACACGACGAAATACTTTCCATATAGGTGTGCGAAAAGCTAGGTTTTTTTTTTCTTGTGCCTTGCGACATCCATATAGGGACAGGCAATAGTCAGCAGTTGTAATAGTAACGTTATTTATTTATGGATGCTCTTTAAGAGAGATAGAGCGATGAAAGAAACAGATTTTCCTTGCAAATTGTTAAGTAAAATTCAGGTAACATTAAATTATATTCTCTATATGCCAAAAGTTTTTAAAAAATTTTAAAAGTAATTGTAAATATTTGTGAAAAACAAAGGAAGTTAGTAAGTATGGCTTTTCTTAGGACAGAATATGCTGATGGTGTCAATATCACATATTTGCAATTGTTGTAAATACTGTTAATAAATGGTTAAGTAAACAATAGGATAAGAATGTGTATATTTTATATATACTTGCCTATATAAAGCATTATCATTTATTAAACTGTAGGAACAGAGTTTACTTTTTTTTTTTTATTTATAAATTTACGGACGCTCTTTAACATCTCAGGTCATCAGCGTCCCGGGAAACGGCCGACAAATTTTGCTCAGAGGCCTCTTTTTTCAGGGTTGAGGTTCTTTTTTGTGCCATAAATGTACGACACGGGACCCAAGGCTTTACTTCCCTTCTGAAGGAAGCCATACTTACGATTTTTACGTCCGAAAAAATCCATCGGTCCTGGCCGGGTTCGAACCCGCGATCTTGGGTGTAGGAGCCAAGTATGGTAACCACTACACCACCAAGACCGATACAGAGTTTACTGCATAGCGCATTAGCAAAATACCAATAAATTCGGTCAGATCTCCAATTCCATGTATGTTCCGATTTAGGATACTAAAATATTTCTGCAATAAGTTAAATAGCACTAATTAATTTGTTAATGAGGTTATAATATAATATTGAAATTTAATTTTCATGTTGTATACAGTTTTTGCTTCAGGTTCACTGGAATGCACATGTACCAAATGGTGACAATAATGGTGGCAGTTCTTCATACACAAGATGTTGCTGCCAGGTGTCTCACAGACATTGAGGGCAAGTGTTTTCATGGAAACCGTTCACATAATATGTTAGCTCACATCATACCTTTTTTTTTTTTTTTTTTTTTTTTTTGCAAAACATGTCTGTACATCACTAACAAATATTGTTTTATATTTATCGTGTAGCAGATGTATTTGTACACTGCTGCTACAAGAACGACATTTGACATTTATGAAGAATATTCTCTGCCTCTAGCTCCTGTTCTCTTATCTTACACGTGTAAAATGCTTCATCGCCAACACCATGACCATCATATTACCATTTGAAATAAGTGATAGTAATGCCTTGTAAGATTTAAGAAAAACAAACTTAAAAATAAAAGTCTCATTCCTCCACTACAGTTCGTACATAAATAATATTTCTTTAAGGAGCAATTTATATGTACTATATTTATTATATTATTTTAATATAAGTATCAAATAGCAACAGAGTTGGTCAGTTTAATAGCAGCTTACTTTTCCAGATCAAAATGAAAATTGATTTACATTCAATAGGGTTCTTGTACAATATATGTACTGCAGAACATGAACAAGTCAAGAAGTACAAAGCTACATTAATGATATTATATGGGAATGAAAGACGTTTCAATTATATAAACACACACATACATGTAACAAATTGATTGTTGATTTGTTTATTTATGGATGCTCTTTAACATCTCAGGTCATCAGCATCCCATTCAATTCAGGGCGTGAAACTGGCGATTAATTTTCTAAGAGGCCTCTTCTTTCAGGCTTGAGGTTATGTTATGTGCTGTAAATCTATGACACGGAACCTATGGCTTTACTTCCCATCCAAAAGAAACCATAATTAGGATTTTTACGCTTAAACTGCAGTACAAGAAAAAAAAGGAGGAGGGAAACAGTACATTTCGTACATTATCTGCCATTTACAGCAACACATAAAAACAATTGCTTGAGCTAACAATTCATATTTCCATTGTTTACAGTAAAACATATCTTTTTACAACCCAGACAATCCAAATACTTAATAATTACACAATGCAATCATATGATTAACAAAGAGTCTACTTAAAAAGTGGTTTACTTTTCTTACCACACGTGGCAACACTGAAAACCAATAGATTGAATTGAATCCTCATATTTCTAATTGTTTATATCGAAACACAACTTTCAGAGCCCAGACATACAAAAATTAAACAGTTTTATCTTTGCTGCATCTGTGTACAGATGAACTGTGTGCTGCCGCTTCCACTCTACTTCCGCGAGAGTGAAAAGATGTGTATGACTTATTCATCCCATTAAGTCACATTGATGTACAAGGTACTATGATATAGGATACTTCAAGATGAGCTGATATAAGTATTAAAACAATAATAACAATATAAAAATAGAAATATAACACCAAAATTACATATTTCATCATTAGTTATCTTTCCAGGAGCTTAAAATACCTAGGCAATCCAACAAACTTAGTACTAAAAAATAATAAACATATGACACAATTATAAATAACAATATATATAAGATAAAAATAATACTTTACTACAAATTCTATTATCATCAGAAATTACAAATTTCAACATTGTCTTACAACAAGTTTACAATATCAAAGCAATATGACAAAAGAAAAAAAAAATAATACACATATGGCACAATTAACAAAAGCAATATCATGTACAAGGTAGAAACAATGCTTTTACTACAGCTATTACCATCATCAGAGATTACGGATTTCAGCACTAATTACTATAGCTGTGCCTATGTTGCTATATTTTATATGCTATAAAACCAGTAATCAAGCAAATAACTGTTAAGTTTTAATTTAAATAATTGTTGTCTTTTAGTATATTTTATTGAACAAGATAATTTATTGAAAAGCGTAATACCCATGTGCACTATACTATTTTAAAATCTTTGGGTAGGTTCTATTTTTATGCATATCTGCATTATGTCTGGTAATGTGACTATGAACTTCACTATTAATGGAAGTGAGACTATTGTTCGCTGCAATGTTTTGTTTTATAAAACTTGGTAACTCATTTATATAAATACAGTTAAGAGGTAAAGTTTGAAGTTCTTTAAAGAGCAGCCTGTTTGAAGATCGCCTGCTCTTTTTACTAATAGTTTTCACTCTTTGTGTCTCCATTGACAACACATTCATCAATTGCCTAAAGCTGTAACAAAATGTATCCAATTTACCTAACAAGAAATCAACGTCTTTATCCCATTTTATGTTATTTTGTAGCCAGATGTCCAAGAATTTGATATCAGTTATAGTTTCAATGATCCTATTATAAAGTAGTAATTGTCTGCCTTAGTAGTGTTCGAAGAATAAAGATGAAAGTGTATTGCTACAGTTTTCTCAGTATTAACTAATAACTTACTGCTATTAAAAGAGTTAGAAATGTTATTAATCTTATTGTCAATTTGTTCTTCAAATCTTCATAAGAGTTACTCTCTTTAAGTATGTTTGTGTCACCTGCATGCTGGATTATAGTAACTAAGGAACTTTACAAATAATAAGAATAAAATTGGACCAACAATTGACCCTTGGGTTACTCCATTTTTTATGTTTTGTTATTTGAGTAGTAGTGTTCTAAATATCCTTTTCACATGTGTAATTTTAACCAATTGTTGACTATTCAGAAGATAAGATTGAATCCATTTAAGAATATGTCCTATATTCCTACATTCACTAACTTAGTGAATAATATTTCATGGTTCTACACATCAAATGCCCTAGACAGGTCAAAGAAAATACCTAATACATGCTTTTCTTATCTAAACACTCTAGTATATTATTTTAAAAGTGAAGAGAGCTATTTCTGTGAATCTGTTCCTTTAAATCCCTGCTGAGTTTCTTATAAAATGTATTTCTTTTCTATATAGTTAAGCAATATTTTGTAAAATAGTGTCTATTACTTTGCCAAAACTCGATAACAATGAGCATGTTCTGTTGTGGTTCGGGTTTGTTTTATCACCTTCTTAAAAATACTTTTTACTCTTGTAGTTTTGACTCCTCAAAATAACTGCCTGTTCAACAAGAGTTGTTACATATGTCAACAAGGGGTGAGGCTATAAAATGGGCATATATTTTTAACAATACATTCCAATGTTATGGTCTCGAGTGACTGCGGTGGTGATAGGTGTGGACGAGATTGCTGTCTTTGGTGCTTGATGTGATGCGGCGGAGAGCGGGAGATGCTGGTAGGCTGCTAGCCATGCAGAGCCATCACTACTGATCACCTCTATGATCAGTAACACTATAATTAAAGCAACTTCTTCTACTAAAAATCTTTCATTAATCATATTCACCCTCATCATCTACAAGAAGTCATTAAGATTAACAATAGCGCCAGATGAAAACTTCAGTATACTGTACAAAACAAGAAAGATTCCAACGTTTGCATCACCTTTTAAGATGGTAGTTATACAAGCAAATAAGCACCAAATGGGAAGACAAACTCAGTTTACATGCATCACTTTGAAAAATGATTAAAAATGTATTACAAATTTCAACTTCCATTAAAAGAAGGAAACATCACTGCTCAGTCTGCCTGAAAGAAATCAGAAATGATAGCCAGTTACTTACACAGCATCTTCTTTCATCCTACCAACACTACTAACTTGATCATATTCAACAGGTAAATCAAACAGTCTCTTCCTTTCTTCCTACTTCTTTTAACTCCAGTGACATTATAAAAAAATGGGAGAAATTTTCATGGATTACAGAAAACAATATCCTTCGCCCTGAACAATTTGGTTTTTATCATCTTCTAATTCTCTGCATTAGTGATAATATAATTACAAGTTTCAATAACAGTCATTATATACCTACCTTTCATGCATTTCATTCTGTTTTGCTTAACAGTCTTCTTTATAAATACATTCATTACAATGCTCCTTCTTATTTAACACATTTAATAATTTCCTATCTACAAAATCTACTTTCTTCATCTTTTATCATGACGTGATTTCTATTAAACATGCTATTCATGTGGGTGTTTCACAAGGCAGTGTTATTGCCCCTTTACTCTTTTTAATCTATGTCAATTTTATTCCATCACACATAAATTGTAATCTTTATCTCTTCGCTGACGATACTGCCATCTCTACTTTTTCTTTCATCCTTAATTGGCTATTAACAGGCAACAAATAAACTGTGGCAAATTAACAACTTGGTTTAATCCCTGGCTTTTAAATATCAATATAAAAATCTCAAACTGTTACCTTTTCCTGTAGTTCCATAAATTGTAATTTTAATTTAGTAATATCAGGAAAATCAGTGCATTATAAAACTGAAGCTATTTATTTAGGTATTATAATAGATTACAAATTAACCTGGAAGCCACGTATTAACAAACTTGCCTCCAAAGTCAACAGCCACTTATGCACACTGACCTGCTTATAAATAAAAATTATTCCCTATCTTTCAACAATAAATTACTTCTTTACAAAAAATGTTGTACTACTACAATGATCTATGCTTGTCAAGTCTGGGGTGTTGCTGCTAAACCCCATCTGTATAAATTACAAATATACAAAATAAAATCACACCCATTTCTATAAATTCATATTGCTCTTAGTGCTCAGCTGTTATCTTCCCATCAACTTCAAACAGAACCTACTGACTCAATTCTTATAAATTCAGATGGCTTCTCCCTCTTTTCCACCATATTGTCACTGTAAACATGAACAAAAAGCACCTCTTTTAAGCTGAAAACCTCTAAGTGGTGCAGTTCACCTTAACAAACAGATCTTAGATTCTTCAGTTATTGGGTGTTGTGTACTATATCATGGCACCACATTATTGACCCCAATTTCTTCCATAAATTGATGACTACCATAGTCTACTCCATGAGTTTGTGAATTAGTTGAATAATAAGGAGCTGCATACTGGCTATTTTCAGATATATACCATACCTTCAATGTCAGCATGGCTGCAATTGTTTCTTTCTTTGAAGTCATTTCTAAAGGATTTGACTACCATGTTGCTTGGCCTTGTCCTACCAAATTTTGTTGGTGGGATATTGAGTCTGTGACTCCTTGTAAGTTGAATATCTTTGTAACTTGATGATATGTTGTAGGCATGTCTTGATGCGAATGACAATTATTTTCAACACTGCTCTGAGATCATTGTGCTTCTCATACATCAAAGCATGTCCATGTCAAATGTCAGAACAAAGTCCATTAATTTAAAAGTTATGAGTGAAAATCAGGAATCAAGAAAGATAGATTCAAGAGGCAAGTTTCATTTTCACTTATACATACTGAATGAAAATCTTACTGAGGATCAGGTCTATGGCCAACATGCTATCCATTGTACCAATGCACAGGACTTAGAAAGATCTAGGTTCTATCTTACTATCACTATCACTGTAGAAAAACAGATATTTTGGCTCAGTAACAGTAATTTGTTAATTAACACCATTGTATGATTGAGTCACACTACAAGCTCTTATTGGCTCCACTTACATGTTTAGGTGTAGTACATGTTTTGCAAACCATTGTTTGCATCCTCCATACCATCAATTGCTGGATACTTCATTATGCTTTGGCTAAGTAAGTGGAGTGAATAAGCTCAATCATTCATTGATCTTAATTATATGATTAGCTTCACTGTACAAGTTCCAATTAACATTTCAAGTAATTAGTTATTTAATAAAATATGAAATGCATGCAAATTAATGTAAAGTTAAAGAACCTTCCATTACTCCTTATAATTAGCATTTAGTTAATGATACCAAGATTACAAATAAATTGTAAACTACCTCCATTACAAATGGCAATACAGATAGTTAAAATTCTCTGTAAAAAGGATTAACAGCTCATTCCTTTCTGTCTCTTTCTGTACAAAAATTGACTCCATGGTATATTATAAGCCTACATTCTTAAAACTTACACCTCAGGCTTTATTTAATTGGTAAAACTGCAACTTTACTCCCACCTTGCTGAAAAAGGTTCTGTTGCCATTCCAGAGGTGAATCCTAAGCGGTACTTCCATTCAGAGGGCCAGACATTGGATATCCGACTAGAAGTTTCACAGCGATTAAGTCATCAGTTAGCTACAGCAGTTTTTCAGCTGTTTCTGAAGGAAGTACTAGGATATCCTTATGTGAACATAGTGGAACATGAGGATAACTTCAATGCTGCCCTTATTGTGGAGAGGCTATCAGGACACTCTAACTCGTTAGTTTTCATATTTATTTTGGAAGAAATAATTTATTTCATTTCAATATTAATTCAATTTGGAATCGAACACAGTGAAATGTGCACTAACAACCCCTTCTGAATTGGAATAGATTAATTTATTTCATGTTGCATTTAATTTAGCCATAAATTGCAAATATTTTAAATTAATATCCATAAGAAGACATGCAAATTACAAGCAAGAACTGAGAATGTACATTTAATGAACTACATTTAAATGCCTGTGAGTTACTTAATATCAAAGACAGATTCTGCAATTTGCAGGAATTAGAACTATTGGAACTTTTTTGTTTGGAAGTTTGTTTTTTGACAGTTTTGCATGATCCTTTTTAAGTAAGATTTTAGTAATAATTATTATAAATAATCAACTTAAATTCTTACATTTATTAGATAAAAATGTAAGTCTCAAACCATAGATGTCTGTCTTTGAAACACAAATTAGTAGTTGTGCATATTTGATGCAAACTTTGCTGAAGTTAAATAAATTATATTTACAAAGCTGTAGACAATGGAGTGTTAATATATCCTACACTAATGTATTCAACATGTTCACACTAACTCACTTACATAACACTAGGACATATTTTGAAAGCACTCACTTCATCATCAGCTGACTGAATATGTCCTAGTGTTAAGTAAGTAAGTGGAGCTAGTATAAGGATATATACTGAATTTGTCCATTTTTGAAGGAAACATTACCTATAAGTAACAAAATGGACTCTGTAATTTAATCAGTTTTTTTTTTCACACATTACTTAAGTCAAAACTGAGCAATAAGAGATATGAATGGGTGACATTTGTAACAATGTTTAATATCTTACAAAACACAGAATTTTTTATTTGTATGCAATAAGAATGAGCAAAATGATTTCTAATAATGATAATGATACACATTAAATTGAAATGTTGCCTTTAAAATTGCATAATATTCAAGACATTAAAATATAAGAAATAAACTCACAATTGAACAGTGTGGTATAGATGAAGACTTTACATGCAAAACCACTTATTTCCAATTTAATATAAAGCTAACAACCACATGTGATGTTAAAAAGCCATATGCCAAATGTAAGTGTATTGGCTTTAAGCATTGAGAGCAATTGTGATCTTTTTGTTGAACTTGAAATATCTGGTTCTGATACAAAGTCCTCAGATATAACTTTGGCATTGCATAGAAACTGTCCTTAGAACTTTCCTTTCTAAACATCCATTAAAAAGAGATTTTCATTACCCATTTTCTGTTGCATTTCAGAATATTTGCATTCTTTGTCATGCAAGTCAGGAGCGTGAAGTGGTTTAGCAAGTAGGTTTTTGTACCATTCTAACATTTGGGAAGTTTCTCCAGTCTTTTCCAAAATGTCTGGCATCATAAAGGTTTTAAACAGTTACTGACATTCTAATATTAGGGGGTTTATTTTCTCAGGTGCATTCTCCTTTACAAATTGCTCTCTTCCTCCCTGTGTGAACATTATATGCCATCTCTTGGCTGACGACTTTATTTCTGCTCTTGGTGCTTCATGATATTAAATGTTTGCAATAGAAAATCTTTAAGTGAAACTACTGTGCAGACTTCATACATTGTTTGACTTCTGCTTTCCAGTCAGATAGCGTCCAGTCTCTTTGAATTAGTTTAAGTGTTCGATATTTTTCAAAGACATGATACTTCTTTTTCTTAGTGGTGGTTGTCATGTTCTTGGAGTTGCTTTCAAACATAAACATTTGATAGGCTGGTAATAAAGTGACCAGTAATGGGATAGATAAATTCAATTCTTGAGATGTTCTGGGGAGCACAAATACCCAGTCACTTACAGTGTTAAGACATTTATGTTTTTGTTGTTCAACACAACCATCTGCAATTGGACATGTGGAGTCATAATTTGAAAGGTCAATAGTGTTCATCTCATTAAATTCAAATGATATAACCTCATTGGAAGATTCCTTTTCCTCATTCTCTGTCCATTAATAAATGGAGACAAATCAGGATTCAAGGATTTTGGTGTCAAACCTAACCAGATAGATTATAATCATTCCGTTGCTTGGAATAGTAAGCAGTTTGATAACTGTCTTGTGGAAGAATAAGGTCTGTCTGAATGTCACAAGTCATAACAATGCATCCTATTGGCTTCTCATACAAGTGCTAAAAATGTCTTGTGCTTGTTTTTTTATGTAACATTAATCTAAATTGCAATCCTGCTTTCTCCAACTCAGCTTTTTCAGCCACAATTCTGTTTTCAATTCAATATATGTGTTACACTCATCTACTTTGGGGGTGGAGAAACCTATGTTAAACATTATGCAAAATGCATTTCTAAAAAGTCCTGCATGACCTTCTCATCTCCAGGTTTATAATCATTGTCATTTTCCACAGTTTATTTATGCTCAATTCAGATGGTAAATACACAAAAGAACTTTTCCTCTTGAGTAGTATGATTCACAGGCATTCAGATTGCAGATAAAATTCTTGACTACATCTTTCTCCAGCCCAAACTTTGCTTCTCTGTGGTTTCCTCCTCTGTTTTCTACTGGGATGTGAGATGTGCCATTCTTAATTCTCTTAAAGACTCCAATCACTTTATGCTTTGTTACTGGTATCAGAACTTTCAGAACTGTGTAACAACAAACCCTGAGATGATTTCCAATCATTTAAAATATTGTATTCAAAGGTATTATATTTACCTGTATATGCTTCTTTCTTCCTCCTAGGGTTGGGTAGCTTTGTATGACAATATTTCAGAATATATGTGTTTTTGTCAGTTTTAGTAAAAAGATAATGTGAAAATCATTGATTGCATGTGTTGTTAGAAGCTTCATTGGTAGCCAACCCAGTGGTGATATGTTGGATACTCTGGAAGACCTTTACAGAATGCTTGATTAAACAAAGAAGACAAAAAGAAAATAATAGCCTTAAAAGTGAAAAGAGTTGCAGGAAAGGAAGAAGGAGAGATAATTACAATTCATTCTGCCATGAAGTAAATATCAAGCTACAAATGTTGAATAATCTCCATACAAAAGAATTTGAGTGAACAGAAATTTGGTGTGCCTTTAAATACTTAACATTACAATAGAAGTATTACAGAAAGTTGCAACATAAGCCTTGCTAAAAATGCTATCACCTATTTTTTACATATTTTTAAAACATTTGTAATATCCAACTTTTTCCCCCCAATTATTATTTTACACAACAATTAAAAGGAGAAAGTATCCTTACCATTGCTATGTTTCAGTATCTCTTTTCCACTTCTCAGGTTAAGATTTTTTCATACCCGGAATTTTCTGTACTCATTTGTATGATCAATCTGCTTTAGTTTTCAAAATCAAATTTAGAAAATAATACGAATATTTATGTTAAACTACAAAAGTTATAAAACACAGATGGTCATAACAATATGACTGTTTTTTTGGTTATATGGTAAGAATACCTAGTTGTCATTCACTGATTCATCAGATGTGCATAATTAAAACTAACCTGCTGTGAAAGAGTCCACTTTTGAAATAAACATAATATTATAAAATCTTAGATAGATTAAAACTCACAGTCACTTACACTGCCAATTTAGATTGATCCATTCATGGTTGACAATGTGAGCAAGGTCTCATGAAACATGCCCCAGTTTTTTAAAAAAGTGAATGTTAAGAGTGTTTTAATGTGTTGACATGATTTTAAGTAGTTTTACTTTTAATATACCTAAGATTTTAAGATCGTTTTACTGTGTTGATTCCAATATTCATCATTAATGAAAATATTATAATCTTAAATCTCACATAATTCAGTTCATTTTTAAAAAAATAAATGGCACCATCAAAAAGGAGGTACAAAGTACAATTAGAATCCACTGTTACTTAAATTTCAAGCTCAGAGTCAGAAGTTCATCTTAGAAATTGTACTCCTAAAAATATTTTATGAAAATACAGCATATGCTGAATAGCTGAATTAATACAATAGGAATTAACAGACAATAAATGTAAAAAATATAACATGCAAAACACGAAAGAGTATTAAGAGTGCACATATATGGGCTATATTAAAGTGCATACATTATCATGAAAGTAAAGCATTGGCTGAAAAGCAAAATGTTATTAGAATTACCAGATTTAGAAGAAATGTAATGCATTAAAAATAGCTAATTGTTAATATAACAAATTATTACTGAGGAAATCACTAAAGTCTAAATTTCACTAATTTTGTTCCACTTACTTGGACGTGTTTCAAAGGCTGTTGCCTTCATCTTCAGCATGATTCCACTATCTGCTTCCCAGTGTGGTATTAAGATGTCGCTCTGTGGATTTTACGAACTTGGTGATGAGGATATCATTGTTTGGGAGATGAAAATAAACCAAATTTTCCTTGTTTTTGTTTATGAATATATTCTACCACACTGTTAATTCTATGGTTTTTTGAAGAGCTTTCAAGAGTTTTGGTTCCTTTTGGAATTTGTGGTTTTTTTGCCAGAAATGGTCTGCTATTGCTGATTTTTCTGTGTGTTTATATTTTACATTTCTCAAGTGTTCCTTAAATTGTATGATAATATTTCTTTTTGTTTTGCCTGTGTATTTCATACTGCAGTCTTTGAAACTGATTTCATTAATGCCTGATTGTTTTCCTGGCAGAATTTTGTCTTTTGAGTTGGTTTTTAAACTACATTTGTTTGCCAAAATTATGTTTGCCTCCTTAAAAATCTTCCAGACATCATTTTGGCTCCAGTAAACAAATGTAGTTTAAGAAACCTCCTAAAAACCAACTCAAAAGACAAAATTCTGCCAGGAAAACAATCAGGCATTTACGAAATCAGTTACAAAGAACATAGGCAAAACAAAAAGAAATATTATCATACAATTTAAGGAACACATGAGAAATGTAAAATATAAACACAGAGAAAAATCAGCAATAGCAGACCATTTCTGGCAATAGAAACATAAATTCCAAAAGGAACCAAAACTCTTGAAAGGCCTTCAAAAATCCATAGAATTAACAGTGTGGTAGAATATATTCATAAACAAAAACAAGGAAAATTTGGTTAATTTTGATCTTCCAAACAATGGTAACCTCATCACCTAGTTCATAAAATCCACAGAGCAACATCTTAAAACCACACTGGGAAGCAGATAGTGGAATTATGCTGAAAATGAAGGCAACAGCCTTTGAAACATGTCCAAGTAAGTGGAACAAAATTGTGAAATTTAGTGATTTTCTCAATAATAATTTATTATATTATACTATATTTCACTGTGAAAATTCCCACTATTCAAAACTAGCTAACTGTTAGTTGTATTCATTTGTCATTTTTTCTTTTTATATTTCCTTCCTTCCCCCCTTTTTTCCCTCTTTTATTGTTTTATTTTCTGTTTTGTAAATGTCCAAAAATTCTTAAGTATTAGTTACAGAACAAGCTATGTAAATTAAAGGCTTTGACCATTTTCTATTTTGTTTGCAAGTTAAAAGACTCAAAACAGCATTGTAGAAAATGCAATGATGTTTAAAAAATAACAGCAATTTTAATATTTTCAGATACATACATAATTCTGTTAAATATATGAATGTTATGTTTTATTTCTACATAATCACCATCCTTTTCAATAATTAACTATTACTCTATTTATGTATTATACTATTATCTAGTATATGCATGGAGAAATTGGTTAGTTTATAAGTTGTCACTTTTATTATAAATTTTGTTAATTTGTACATTGACATGGCTTAATTGTATGCAAACCATATTAAGCTGAAATAAATGAAATCAAATGAAATGTTGCTTATGTTCTGCCAGGTGAGTTTTAATGAACTTTTTAATCATACCAATGTATACTTTTCCACGTACTTTATATATTCCAACAAAGCTCAGAGGATTCCTTGGGTCTTTCACAGCAATTTTTTTACCTATTTTCATTTTGGTTATAAACTGCACACCTGACCTAACCTGTGTGTGTGTGTGTGTGTCTGTGTCTCATGTATAGTTTTTTTACAAACTGATAGCCAAGTACTGCCAGAAAGGAGTGCTATCTCTTGAGCATGAGTTAAAAATGTTCCGAGAGAAGCTGAAGTTTTTTTTCACTTATGTATTTTGAGCACTGTTCCATGAACCATTAGATTATAGCATCTTCTTAGTTAGGTTCACTCACAAGGTATACTTTGATTAATGATTTCCTGCAACTCAAGTCCAGCTCCCAGTAACAAAGTTTTTATTCATGTGAAGAAAATAATGGTATTCATTGCCAAGTAATGCACATCCTATTGAATATAAATTCATCCACAAGGAAATGCTCTCTCAGCCAGTTAATGAATAGTAAAATTTATTTGCATTTGCAACATGTCAGAATAACATGCTATGTAATAATATGTTCTCTAACTTCACTGAAATATATTTTTCATTTTCTTTAAGAGAAAATAACAATAATGCAGACTGTATCATAGTTTATTTTTACTATCCAGTGCATTAAAGAAAGGGCTTCATTACAAATTTTAAAATTAAATTTTTAGCTAGCTAATGTGATATAAGAATCTTGTACTCTGTAACAATTATTTTTCTATTATGCATTTTGATTTATATTTTTATAAGGTATGTACAAAATAGATTTGTATGCTTCCTGAAAATTGAAGATTTTGGAATGAGGTCCTTTCTGAAATTAATTATTCAATTGTTGTTCACCTATATCAATGTAATATGTCCAGGATCCCAGTGTCTATGGTGAACCTAGAAGTATGGCTTCCTACAGAAATGGATATCATACAGTTCACCAATGTCTACCATGTCAAAGATTGTGGAACACTAGCTCCACCTGGCAGGTGAGCTTGTCTGAAGTAGCATTAGATTGAAGCACAGTAATTTCATAAGTTTATCTAACTAAATAAGCATTCACACTTTATTACATTCAATTATGGCCAGTTTTGTTTTACATCTTAAATGTAAAATTGGAACTTAAACACAGTGAAGCCAATCATATTAATGGATATCATTGTATGATTATTTGAACTACACACTCTTAAAGCTTCACTTACTTTTTATAAATGTATGGAACCGGTTTCGAGAACATTTGTTCCCATCTTCAGCCATGCTAGTTGAACCTTAGCATGGCTGAAGATGGGAACAAATGTTCTCGAAACCGGTTCCATACATTTATAAAAAGTAAGTGAAGCTTTAAGAGTGTGTAGTTCAACTAATCATACAATGATATCCATTTGTTTTACATGTTTAATACTTTGAATTTGTAATTGCACAAGAATGAGATTTTGTGGATTTTCCCATTTTTAAAAGTTATATCAACATTCACCAGTTTGTTACACTGTGGCATTATACAGTTTTTCCTCATATTTGCACATAAACTGAGAGATGTAAGAATAAGTGCAGTGACAATAAGAAATTGTTTACCATAATGCTTACATTTTGTAATTATTTTAATAATTGCAGGCTTAAGAAACATGTAGGTCTGCTTTATGTATACTTATGTGTATAATATGGGTTATTGAGTAAATAGTTATTGTGGCACATATATAGTTGAAATATGTATTTCCTTAGTTTATTATTTATGTAGTTCCCATATTTAGCAGCCAGCCAAATAGAGTACTAATGTCTTCAAATGTATCTAAATCCAAGTTAATGGTATTACAGTCATCATGATCTCATATTTTGTTAAAAAAAGTCTACTTATATGTTATGGCCTTATGGCTATAATGTTTGTAGCATCTGAACTACATGTTGAGAATTTTTTTTTATTTGTTTTATTTATGGATGCCCTTTAACATCTCAGGTCATCAGCATCCCATTCAATTCAGGGCATGAAACGGCCGACAAATTTTGCTCAGAGGCCTCTTCTTTCAGGCTTGAGGTTCTTTTTCGTGCCGTAAATGTACGACATGGGACCCATGGCTTTACTTCCCTTCAGAAGGAAGCCATACTTAGGATTTTTATGCCCAAAAAAATCCATCGATCCTGACTGGGTTTGAACCCACAATCTTGGGTTTAGAAGGCAAGTATGATTACATCTACATCACCAGGACCGACATGTTGAGAATGATGATTAGTTATCACTACATGACAAAGTGGAAATGGGCCTATAGATGTAAATATAAGCATGTAGATAGAGTACAGATGTGTTTAGGCACTTTTTTTTGCTAATTCAAAAATTTAAATCTTTATTCCATACTAAAAAAAAAAAAACATAAAATATTTGCTTAAATCATTCTTCAAGCTGTGGAAATAAGTATTTTAACTGTCAGAATCCTGTTTGCCTGCATTAAATGCTTAGCATTTACTGTTATAATTCACAAAACAATGTAGTATATATTAGGCATCTGTAGTTTTTTTTTAATAGTATTTAATGCCTGTTTTTACTAATGAGGCATCACAGGTGGATACTTCTGTAGTTAATATGTACAAGACAGCAAAAGTTTCGGACTCTGATTACATAAAAAAATTTGGTCTAAAATTACAATTAACTTATTTATTTTTTATTGTTATAATTGATTTACTTTGCATTCTGTTATGATTTTCAGTGGTTTTTTTTTTAGATCTTTCTTAATCTGATGACATCTAGAGTGTACTTGCAGCTTTCATGGTAAATAAAGGCCTTGGCTCTTTAAATGATCTGCTCTCTGATGCATGGTCAGGTTGTTTTTAATACATTTTGCTGCAGTCTAGCCCATAAATGCACAGTAACATTATAGTCAAGCAGTTTTTTCAACAATCACTGTATGTGTGAAGATCTTTCTAATGATTGGCATCATTAATTTGGTAGTTCATGTCTTTGCACCATCTTGCAATAAAATCCTAAGAGAATAAGGTGCAAACTAGAGGGATTATCCATAAATTTGTCTTATATCTATTGTTCCTCTGATATCTATGAATAAAATTATAACTTTGAAAATCCTCTTTCTTTCTTCCCCTATAAATAATGTATGGCTAAAATAGTGAAAATATATCCCATTAGACTACATAATATACCACACTCAAATTACATACTTTATCATATTTTCTTTTTAGAGTTTCTTGCTTACTTTTTAATCTTAATACACAAAATTCCAAGTTATTAGTGTATCAGTGAACATCATATTTATTGCTGTATTATCTTATCCTTGTGTATACATATCTGATGTATTGTACAAGATTGTTTTCCTCTATGTTCCTATTTATCATTCTTAACCATCTCTCTAATTTTGCCCAGTTTGCTATCATTTTTATATTCTTCTCTCCTGTTACAGTTAAAATCTTTGTAATTAATATTTCCCCATCTAATTCTTCAATTTTGGTTGCCAAGCCTGTTCTCTCCATAATTTTGTTTGCTTGCAGTATAATACTCATTATAGGTTGCTTAATTGTATCTGTTCTTCCCCTATCTTTGCATTAAAATCTATTGTAACTATTATTTCCACTTGTTCAAAAACACATTTGTATCATAATAATCTGATATAATGGGAGAGTTACACACTATACCAGTACATATGTAAATACTTTTTGAATAAATATCATGGAAAGATGGCCACAACAATGAGTTACTCCCTAGCCCCTTTTCTTTTCTTACTGCAAATGGTTTTTCTTTCCTCACAAAACATCCCAACCTGATATCCTATCTTTATTCTGAATTTTAACACCCCTTACATAAAAAAGTAAAATCTTAGGATTTCTATATTTATTTTCTTTGCTAACAATGTTTCAACTATCACTTTCACATCTCTCATTTTTAATCCTCATAAAATTTCACCACTAGACCCTTATTCTAGTAAACCTTTAACATTCCAACTCACTAATGATATTTGAATACCTATAGTGAACCTTTCCTTTCAAACCTAAATTTATCTTATCTTGACTTCATATACTTATTTGGACTGCTTCCTTAGTGCTTCAATCATCTTGAATTTCCAGGATGCTACTAGCTAACTTTGAGACTACGCTTAAACATTCTTGCCTCCATACATCCAAACCAGCTAATGCTCCCAAAGCTGACCTTCTTGCATCAATCGGCTGGGCTGATGGTTGGACTAATATCTTTGGTGACGTCATTGGCGATGTGTGAGCTGCTTCTCTCCTTCTTATGTCATAAGTCCTGCCCTGTTCCCCTCACTCTGCCCTCCATATGTGTAGGTTGATTTCCATCTTGTATTTCAATGTGCCGACGAGGTTCCTGTTTACTTCATCAATATACAAATCATTCCTTTATGAACTCTTATTTTCCTTCTCCCCATGCTTTCTTCATTTCCTTTAAAGCTATAGATTTTATCTCCTGCTGATTCTTTCCCAAATCATGTTTAATAAATATTTTTGTGCCTTTTTAACCTCTTGCTATTTCTTAACACTTCCCATTTAAATTCCATTATAGCATTTTAACAATTATTGGTCTTGGTCTTTGCCCTTTTCTTTCAATTCTGTAGCAATTAACCATTTCCCAACCTACAATATTTAGATTCAGTTTCTACTGGAAAGTATGTTCAACTTCCTGCCATGTTTGCCTTTCTCTTCTTTCACCCACTACAAAGATTATTAAATTCATCTTCCTATTACCTCTTCTATATCTTCCAAGTGTAATAATCTTTTCTTGCACTCCATTATCTCTTTCTTTACCTCATCTTCAAAGTGCTCTATTATTAATTTCATCTCTTTTAATCTGATTTTCATATATATTTGCAAGATAATCCATATTTTTCTGTCATGATAGTACATGTCCAATAATTCTAGTCACTTAGAATTGCACCACAAGAGCAGGAAATTCAAAGCACATTTCTGCAAACCCCCCCAAAAAGAGTAAACATTTTGCACATAACATTTTTTATTAAGGATCCTACCAAGTGCATAAAGAAATGCTTGTGTGTGTGTGTGTGTGTTCGTTTGTGTTCTAATGCCAACTCGCTTGCCTGATTGGGATATTAGAGTTTTGCACAGGAGTGGCAGAGAGCAGTAGTATATTTCATGTGCATTGATGAATTGGTAATATTTATTTATTTATCCTTTTGATCCATTTCACATGATATGTCCTAGAGCTAAAGTTGGTTAATATAATATGAATTTATAATTAAAATAAACAGATTAACATGGGATATAAATTCTATTTACAGATCTTAACAGACTGAGTTTGAAATTTTCAAAGATATTTGCATTTATTATTTTTATAAACTCTCTTAACTATAAATCAATGATTAAGTGACAGCTTTATTAGCAATCTTAAATTTATGCAACACAAAATCTATAGTTTCTTATTAACTTATAATCACGTATTAAGAGATGTCTAATATGAGATGCATGTTATTTACAAATAATATTAAATTAGTTACAGTTGATAAGCTCTGTCTATATGCAGTATAAAAATCACTAATATCTAACATCTTTCTGAAACTCACTTTGATGAAAAAGGCAATGCTCTTGTATTTTCAGAGTTTGAATTTATGCAGTACAGATATTTCTTTTCATAATAATAATAATAATAATAATAATAATAATAATAATAATAATAATAATACTTTATTTACCATTTGGATCATTTACATGAGATGGGCTTCGTCGAGAGTATAATATAAACAATATGCAAGTTTAGTAATTATACTAGATTTACAATATACCTTATTTAAAGTTCATATATTCACTTACTGAATAAAAGGTATGTTGTGGTAGAAAGGCTTTGACTTCTTTATTAAATTGTTTTATATTGGTTATTTCTTTAATATTTATTAGTAGTTTGTTATACATTTTAATGCCTACATTTGTAAGATTATTTTTTAAAATATTTGTCCTGCATATCTGAATATGAAGGTCATTTTTCCTTCTTGTATTATGAGAATGAATATCTATATTTGTACATAATTCTCCCTGATGTCTCTTAATATAGTTTACAACCTCTATTATAAAGAGGCAGGCTAATGGTAGTATATTATATTTCCTAAAATAGGGTCTACAGGATGTCATACTATCTACTCCACTATTCTTATTGCTCTCTTCTGGATTTTAAATACTCTCTCACATTTTTCTCCCCAAAATTTTATTCCATATTTTAATCGACTATGAAAATAAGCAAAATATACATTTTTCAATCCTAATAAATTCAGTGTCCTTTTTAGACTTTTAAGCATATAACAAACAGAACTAAGTTTAGTCAGTAAATGATGAGTGTGAGTATCCCATTTAAGGTTTTCATTTACATGTATACCTAAGAATTTTGTTTCTCTTTTGTACTCAATAATGTTTCCATCATATATAATTTGATAATCATATATAATCATATATAATTTGATAATCATATATAATCATATATAATTTGAGGTTTGATACTGTTTTTACATTGCCATCTATGAAATGTCATTGCAATAGTTTTTTCATTGGTGAACTACAGTGTGCTGAAAAATGAAGTGGAAGATGGGGATTAGATGATAATGGAGTAATGACAGAATAAGTGGTAGGGGAAACCAGAGAATCTGCCGAGGTGGGAGGTAAGCAGTCTAATCACTCAGCCATAATGTTGTCTGAAAGAAATGTATTTAAAAGAGTGATAACACCAATTCTGGAATGAATAAATTCTCTTACAGTGCAGTTCATGCAACAACAACTCAGAACAACACAGATCAGCAAATACTCTGTCAGGATTTGTCAAGGGTACTTATGTGCTCAGGTCTTCTGAATAAATAGTGAATGTGTAAATAAGAAGAGCATTCATTAAGTAATAAAACATGTTATTTTTTCTCTTTCAGGATTCTTTTATTTCAGTTTCAAATATGCTGAACGTTTCTAAATTCTTTGGCTGTACAGTACTATATTTCAATATATTCTCCTTATAAATCTATGACTTTGACCTCTGCAGATCTATCTCTTAGTTATTTTGGTACTATAATAATGACTTCCTATCATTTTCACATCTCCTCTTGGATTGCATCTTTTAAAGGGAATGAAGAGCTGGAAATCAAAAGGCACACAATTCAGGCTGTAGGATGATACTGAGGAATGGCATTCCATTTAAGTTTATAGTGACTTTTCTTTATTACACTGGTACCCCAACCTTGATATCTGTTGTATCAGGTAAAGGAAGATAATAGACAAGTTCAGGGGAGTGAGTTTATGGCCAAAGTTTCTTTCACCCAATGGACTGAAGGAAAACCTCTGAAAAAAACTTCAGTAAGGAAACCATTTCAACTGAGAATTGGACCAGGGCCATTTGTATAGAAAGCATAATCACTATCTCTAAATTATGGCAGTGGTAGTGACCTTTTCTTGAAAAAGAAGAGCAAGAAGATTAGCAAGAGGAGGAAGAGGAAGAAGATGAGTAGAAAGAGCAAGAAGAAGAAGAAGGTGGTGGTGGTGGTTTTTTTTTTTTTTTTGAGTAGTGTTTAACACCTGTTTTTACTACTGAGGCACCACAGGCGGTGGACACTGATGATACATGAAATGAAATGATAAATTGGGAATGGATTTTTTTTGTTTTTTAAGGAAGGAAGCGTTCCAGGCCTAAGTTTAGGTACCTCCCCGGCATTTGCCAGTTATGAAGACTGAGGAAAACCTGGAAAAAACCCCAGTCAGGGAGGACGGTCCTGGCGGGATTCGAACCGCAGACCTCCCGCTCACGAGTCCGTGCCTTAACGACCTCGGCCACCCGTGGCGGTGTTGGTGGTGGTGGTGGTGATGATGATGAAGAAGAAGAAGAAGAAGAAGATAATGAAAGAGAAGAACTTTGGTCACAACTTAATGAGCACAAATGAACTCTTAAACTTCGGAATACTTTTGATATGTGCTTTGGAGTTAACTAATTTCATCATGATCCAATGCATTGATCAAAATAAGTTATTCAGAGTCCCTGAAAAATGTGGTCATGACTTTAGCCTCAGAGTATAGTCTTTACATTTTTTAAGATAATTACAGTGATGTCCATTATAATGCTGTATATAAAATAGCACCTATGGGCTAATAATAAGCAGAACAGATAATGTTTCTCTGTTCCTTATCATTAACAAGGGACCTATTTAGCATAAATCTTTGAAAATGTAACTGGTGGACACTGCCAACAGAGATATTACATTTAAAGGCAGATTATTTAGTTATTTGATGATCATCCAAAATAAGGATGAACATTTTATCAATTAATTGAAAGCTGACACTGCATCACTGCCACATAGGGAAAGAAAAAGAAACTACATGTGATAGTGTATAAATATTTAAAGATACTGTACATAAAACATTGCAATTATGCAAGATAAATTGGTTAAAAAAATATATGACATTATATACTAAACATTATACTTTTACATTATTAAATTAGAACTCATTACTTAGTAATTTAAATTTACATACATTTAATTTTGATATTTTTATAATATATTGCATCTGGTTTATATCAAATTTTAGGTATGCTGATAATTTTAGGGTTATTGGAATACAAAGCAGTTATGTTATGTCATGTCATGTATTTATTTCATTTGTGCATTAATGTTTGCTTTTGATTCATCCAGTGATTGGGTTTATTTCAGATTTGGATGGTTCATTCCAGCTAAACTGGCAAACATTGCAGAGAATATGGATCACTGGAGAATATTCACAAAATTAGATACTGCAAGTTTATTTGCAATGACAGAAGATGACTTACAATATGTTAAGAAGTTCACAAAGCTGAATACCACTAACAAGTAAGACACAGTGGGTTTTGTCACATGTTGGGGAGATTTACATCAGCAACTTTGCCATGATTCTGTACATAATGTGACCTTTAATCCTTTAGTATATTATTGTAGTGTCCTAGATGACTGGAAATTGGCCATTGTAGTTACAGTCAAAATGGATGGTTTGTAAAAATTCATCATGAATTCAGGGAGGGCTTTGTTTGTAAACAAAGGAAAAAAAATTAAGGTAGAGATATAAATAAT
The DNA here is from genome assembly GCA_030762175.1 of Metallyticus violacea. Lineage (NCBI taxonomy): Eukaryota > Metazoa > Arthropoda > Insecta > Mantodea > Metallyticidae > Metallyticus > Metallyticus violacea. Next base: position 106,334,721 of record CM060843.1, on the reverse strand, counting down.
GTACTTTATGGATATACTGTAAGTAAAAACATGTTATCTACCTCAAAGTAACCACAAGCCTTCCTTCTTGGACCACTGAATTGCATTGATAGTTTCTCCTTGACACTGATTTTGGCTTATACATAAGTTATTCTGAAAATAAGTTTTAAAAGCTGCTTATTCATAGAACTTTTTTATTTAGGAAATTAAATACAGTGATAAATTAAAAAGTTAGTGAAGTATAGCGTCACCTAATACTAACCACTTTATGTGAACTTTAACACTTCAGTTTCTGTATATTCAACTATTTGCACCAAAAGGTGATCATAATGGTGACTGAAAGTTAGTTTAATAAAATATTCTAAATTAAAAGCAATAAAGATGGTGAAAAATGAGGTGAGCACTGCTTTTTTCTTTATAGTCATTTTATTGTTAAAACTGTATAGTATACATATTATATGATTTGTTATTTTTTCAACTTTTTAGATATTTCTGTGAGGAGAACTTTTGTAAAGAAGGAATGCATGTTCCTGAATGGTGCCAAAGCACACAGCTGTGTGCAATCCTGCTGGCAAGTTACGCAGGTGAAGTATGGATTTATAAGTTTCATTTCTGGGTCAAATTCAACCAGAAATTAACATGGTTGACTGTTTTAGGTCAGTATTAATATAGAACTATCCAGTTAATCTGTGATCAGAGTTTTGAGAGTCAGGAGAAGGTAGAGATGCAGAAAGTGTACTGTTCTGTGTTTTGAAACATTCATTAAAGGATCTTGAACAGAATAAAGGGTTTGAACTTGCCTACCAAAGATATGTGAATATTCAAATGTGAATAAATGAAATTAATTAATGATGATGATAACAGTATATGAACATATTAAATGAAATTGAAAATTACATAATATTAGTTTTCACAAATAAAATTAAAAGCCTTACAAGAGCAAAACTACTTTCAAGTTTACTTATTCAGAGGATACTAACTTTCTGTAATCTTTATCACTAGTGGCATTAGAAATGATGATAATACTTTACATATTTCTTCCACATTCTCTCTCATTTAGTTATCTGTATAGTATCAAAGTACTTGGAACCATAAAGCTAGTTCAAATATCTTGCTTCTCAATTATTGTTTTCCTTCCAAAAGCTTCCCCATTTCCTTTCACCAGCTGCATACATCCCCCATTCCAATCTTATTTTACCTACTCTTACTTATCATTACTTTCTTTTAACTATAAACTTTCTTTTAACTATATTATTATTATTATTATTATTATTATTATTATTATTATTATTATTATTATTATTATTATTATTTTATTTAATTTAATATTATTGTACAGTATTTTAGAATTTTTTCCTCCCTGTTCTTCCTAAAGTGAAACGTGAAACTAAATCTGGATACAATGGTCTCCAAGAAAATTGACCTACCTGAAGTATTGGCAGCACTTAGTACACTAAACAACTATTATCTGACTGATACATGTTGTACAGTATGTACAGATGGATCTCTTAAAAATGGAGAAGCAGGTTTTGGAATATATTGTTAAGAATTCTCTGAATATACACCTTTGGGATAGTATGCTAACAATTTTAATGGTGAAATAATGGCCATTAGAGCAGCATCATAAAATCTACTTATAGACCTAACATAAATAAAAGAAATATCTTAAGTGATTAAAGCAGCACTACAAAGTATAATTAATTATGGTTACCCACCAACATATGCTATGAACGAAATAAGAAAACTATATCATATAATCCAGATCAGAAATACAGAAATAATTTTCAATGGATCCTGAGTCATGTGATATTAAAGGGGAATGAGGTTGCTGATTGTTTAGACACTATCCATTTTATAAGGACATGAATACTATCCTAAACAAAGAACATCTACTGAAATGCAGTCAAATTGATAGCATCAAACAAATGAAAAGTAATTTGGAAGCTTTTTATTGGGAAGCTATAAAAATGTTATAAACATCAGCATCCCCAATGGCCACTAGCAACTAACCACCAATCATCTTTCTTTTTCAGCCAATGACACTCCCTTGGTGATCATTCGATCAACACTTTGGTGTTTTGAAAACTTCAATCTCCATAAAACATTTTAGAATCCATCACTGTCTCCTATAATCTCCCCAGCCATTTTATTGATAACATGGGAATTTTGTACAAACATATTGAAACTGTCATAAAAATTATCAAATTGTTTCACCAGTAAAAAGCCATATTGTCTTCCTACTCAGCTATGTCCATTTTTTTATTAATTTTTCTTCAATTTGCTTGCTTTATATCTTGTAATTTTCTTGTAATTTTCTTGTAATTAAAGATAAGCTCTTGTACCATGAAAATATTTTATGACATTATGTACTTCTACAAAGTCTATTGTTTTGGACATTAACATTAAGGTCTTAATATTAGACGATGAGATTGATGATGGTGTGAAAGCAAACATTCTATCATGTGAACAACAATATACTGAGTGCATTTGGTTATTTTCTAACTTTTGGCTCTTGATTTTCTCTTATAGCTTTGAAACTAATTGAATTAATTCAGTAAAATTTGACATGCACATACTAATATGTTATTAGAAGAATGGTTATGGAAAGACACAAGTGGTAACTGAACTTTCTGGCCTATATTTCATTTATACTTATGAATATTCATTTTCAGCAGTCTTCATGCCTTTGTGATGGAATTGTGTTTAACACCTGCTTTTATTACTGAGGCATGCAGGCGGTCATGCCTTTGTGTTAAAAGTAATGCAGTACATACATATAACATGAACAATAGTAGAGGATCACATGTTTATTGCCTGCACATACTGGAAAATTACATCAATAAAAAACACCAGAGAAAATTTATTGCCCAGTGCAGAGTTTGTAAACCACTGACAAAAGCCTTAATTCAGTATTTGACAAAGAACTGAAAACCACAGGAACATTCAAAACTGCCAGAAACAATGGTAAAGAAGGTAATTGCTATTACCAACCTATTATCAGCAATTCCTTACCTAGGGGTTGACTTAGACTGCAGGCCTCCCCACAGAAGTCCTTGCATAAACTGTTGCAGATGATAGAGCTTTGAACAAGCACATGTCAATGAGCTGTGTACAGATTGTGTCACTGCTATGCAAGAACTAGGGTTCCAATTAATGGGAGATATGGGGACAATTTCTCTTTCTCATTAAATAATTCCCCATAATGGCAAAATGTAAGTTCCTTCCTTGCCAGGGATATATTTTTTCCCCTTTTCATAAACATCAGTGTGTAAATATAAGTTTTTAAAATTCCAATGCAATTATTGCAAACACACACTTATGTTTCTTCAGAATGACATTCTGCAAATGAATTGCCTTCTGACAATAATATACTTTAAATGTATGCTATGACAATGAGTGCAGTAGTGATTGGCGTTCTGTGCTGGTCAGTTGAATGTGATTTTAAAAAGGGTGAAATGGGGATGCTATTGATATGGATAAATTTGTGTTAAAAAGCATAAAGAAACTGATTCAAATGGAGTAGGCCTATCAGAGTCTCAAGCATCAAGTAATAGCTCTTCTATTTAACAGGTAAAAATTCCAGCAGTGGTGGGGATAAGTATCAGTGAAATATATCATGGAAATTGTGAGATTAAATGCATTAGTCTAATCAGGGAATGTATAGATCAAGTAAGGCTCAAAAAATGGAAACCAAATTCCCTTGGCTTTCAGCAAACAGTTCTAAATTGGTTGTAGGCTTGTACTGTTCAGAAAATCAATACCACAATGATACTCGTATCAAAGTTAGTAAAATGTATATTAAGACAGCTTTTGTCAAAGTGCTGAATGTAAACAACAATAGAAAGTTAAATGATAAAATTAGAGATCACAGGAGGAGTTATTTTCATTTGAAGTGTGAATTGATTTTCAATGAAAAAAAAAAAGAGTGGCAGCTAATATATCTTTCTTTTAAGGTTTCAGGAAATGGGAAGAACAAATCTAGAGAAATTATAAATGACTGCATGTGTTTTTAGAGCATCTCACATGTTAAGAAAACAAGCCATTCTTACTTTTCAAAAGTTTATGTGAATTGCAAGCATTGAATGTATTAGACATTGAAGCATGCATTCAGTTCACACTTGGGCAAATATGATACATTTCATTAGCAAATTAGCAAACATATGTCATCTCTCCAGTCAAAAGTAGATAATTGATTCCTGTTGTGTTTTAGCTTTTTAGTTGATGCAAGCACTAATCAAGCAAACAAATGTGCTTAATTGTCTGTGTTCATTTCAATTATTATGGTTCATCATGCAACTATTTTTATGATATAGTGGAATTAAATTCATTAACAGGAGAAGTTGTTGCTGACAGAATTACACCCTGTTTTATTAGTAGCAATATTTCTGAAGAGCTTTTATCGAAGAAGTTGATAGAATTTTTTTAGTTGGAGTGGCATATTTACAATTAATTTATAAAGGAGCAGCTACATACATTTGTGATAAATAAAATCTTAATATTGTAGTTATTCATCAATTGAATTATAAACTGGAACTTGCAGTACATTGGTGTAATAGATACTATGTCTGTTCTACTCCACTTCAAGTCCTTCAAGAACATGTTGTATTCACACTTTTCCATGAGCATGAAAAATCAACATGAACTGACTGAATTGCCATGATATTCGGACTTGAACTAAAAAAATAGGGAGGATATTTGACATTCGTTAGGTAGTATCCTCATGCAATACTGCCACAAGTTTGATGTCAAGTATGCATTGCTTATCCAGTATTTTAAAAATTGAGAATATGATCATTCACTGCCTGCATGAAACAGAGCAACATTTCGTGGATTCCTCCAGAAGATGACTTCATGGAATTTTATCATGGAATTGGTTCTATTTAGGGATGTTTTAAAAACAATAAAGCCACTTTCCCTATATCTGCAATGTAGAAAATCTAATATTATAACTACTTCTTCATAAATAAAACTTTACATTGATGCATTAACTGCAATGAAAGACAAAAATGGTGTGAATTTTCCAGCCACCCAAATAAAATACACATCTACAAAAATATTCAAAGATTAAATCTCCAAATCTTTCAGCAAATCTAAAAAATCATTCTCAAATTTCAAGCAGCAATTTCTTCAAGAATTGAGCACAATATGATCGCCAGATTTTTCAGTGCTATTCATTTTTAAAGATTGTGAAGTTTTAAATAAAATGTAATGGCCACAGGAAGAAAACAACTTAGTGTTATTCCATGATGAAAAATGGAGTCCATATGTATGGCTTATAAAGTAATTTCTTAAAATACTGACCCTCCAATGTTGTGAAAACATTGAAAGAATTTTACCAGTACAAGAAAGAGAAAAAAGGGAATTTATAGTGAAACATTAAGGGAGTTTATGCAAAAGATACAAACAATACCAGTGTCTTCAGCCGAATATGAAAGGAGTTTTAGTATCATGAATAACACTTCCTAAACTCTTTAATCAATTGCATACAAAACACTAGCATCTGTGATATTTGTAATCATTAACAGGGCATGTCTAAAGGATTTTCCTGCTGAACAGTTTGCAGTAGGGTGGATAAGGAGTGAGCATCATTCTGCAACAGACACCTCATATTGGAATGTCTTCCAGAACTTCATCACATCAAAGCAATCTGTTTCAGTAAATTCTAAATAATAATTCTGTATATTATTATTTAGAATATTTATATTGATTCAAAAAGATTTTCTAATTGACTGTTCACACTTACTGGTATTACTACATTTATTTTTTATAGAGGCTAAATAAATTATGTTTGTATTTTGCATCAACATTTAACTTCCTTCCCTGATAAAATGCATATCAACTCTCAGAATGCACACACATTTTTGGGTTAGCGAGAATCCATAGACATTTCTTTTTGATGAAAAAATCAGCATGTGTGCAGTACAATTTTAAGTACCACAGTCTATATTAAATTCTTCAATGAGTGAATTAATTGTATGATGGAAAACTCTTTGCTGGCTTTTTTCAATGGGACATTTTCACCTGTCATGGCTAAATTCTTTCCATCTTTGGATATCATGTTATTTCTAAAGAACTTTTTTTAACACATCACCTGATTTTTCTCCATCAGATTTCTTCTGATAGGACATGCTGAAAGAGAAATATATTGCAGCAGTCATGGGCTCTTGTAGAACTGAAAAAAAAAACTTGGTAGGAAAATGAAGCTGTGATTCTTGATGTGTTGACGAATATCTCCTATAATTTGCTCTGAGATTATCATGCTTTTCATACACTAAGGTATGCTGCATCAAAAGCTACTAAATTGCATCAATTGAAAGTTATGGGGAAAAAACCAAAGGCCAAGAGTGAGTGAAATACCCTATACTTAACAACAATAATAAGAAGAAGTAGAGAAATTAGAAATAATATGAAACCTTGAATTCTAAATCATAGTGTTAAAGATGATGGTATTTTTTCCTCCAGATGAAACCAGTTTTGTAGTGCAACACATAGCAGAATTAAAGCTGTTTGTGAGAGTTGAATGGGTTGGGCCTCATCTGCTAGAGGTGATACAGACATTGACAAGCCGATATGAAGATGCTGGGCATGGACTGAATACACGTTCACTAGTGGTGCTAACCAGAACTCCTAGCACAGTCACGGTACCGGGAGATGGACACTATGTCAGCATAGCATTTCCTCCCTGTGAAATGCTTCAGACTTCCGCTGACATTGGGTGCAAGTATGAATTGCAGAGGCTTGTAAAGCTTGCTTGGTCAAAACTGGAAATAGGAGCCAAACCAGCTTTTGAGGTAACTTTTGTATCTTTCAAAATGGGGTTAGTACTGCAGAAGTGAAACTGCAGAAAGCTGCATTCTGATATTTCCAATTTTCTGCACATATACTGGTACTTTAATGTCTTATATGTTTCCTGGTTGATATGCAGATCATTTTACAAACCATCACAGTCTAAGTGTAAATCCTGTAAGGTAATCTGCTTTGGCTACAATGATCCTGGTAATAACTGCAGTTAAATATAGAAAATTAGTAATAAAATATAGAGAATGCTAAATTATGATTATATATTAATAAGACATTTACTTATAATACCCATATAGAAAAACTAGCAACAAAACTTAAAAACATAATCTATTCATTCTGAGATACTTAAGCAAGTATATTCCTCCAAAAACATTCAGGACCATTTACTTTGCCCTTTCCATTCTCTCATTGCATATGGAATTGAAATATGGGATAACACTTCTAAGCTTAATCAAAATACAATATTCATTTTGCAAAAAAAGGGCTGTGAGATATTTGGATAATTTAAAACAAACAAACTGAATCTTGTAGAAATATGTTTAGACAATTACAAATACTTAATGGCCATGCAAATAGACATGAGCCGTGTAAACATGATGAACAGTGGAATGACCGTGATTGCTGGAATCAGCCCGCAGGGAGCAAGCATCAGTCCACAGTCTCTGCCTTTTCTCCCCACTCTCTGCAGTGTGCATCTGACTGCTCATGTATATTTGCATGGACAGTAATTCCCTGTTTGATATATATTGTTGTTTTGCACTTAGTTAAGTATAAGTTTCCCATGAATGAAAACTCTAGTGTCCACAACTACAATACTACAATTAAGGATGACTTCGCATTCCCCAGACATAAATTACAGCCTAATGAGAAGATGCCTAACTATATTGGAATGTAATTATATAACAAACTTCCTGATAATATGAAAAATTGCAATGGATACAATAAATTCTAGAAATGCTTGTTTCATTTTCTTATAGAGAAAGTTTACTATGATATTGAAGAACATATAAATTATAATTAACTGAATGAATTAATATTTGTTATTTCTACATATTACAGTTTTACAGTATTTCCTTGATCCTTCAGTGCTTGTTAATTCAATATCTTATACAACTAACACCCCAGTTATTGTGTAGATAGACCTTACATCACTCTAACTATACATATTATCAAGTGAACTTTACAAATACTTCCCTAAAGGTGATCATCTTCCCTCATTGTTACCTTATTACCATCTACCTTTGCCTTGGTCACTTTCCTCCACCATTTTTCTCTTACTTTCCATAAATAATTTCCACACTTATTCATAAATTCTTTTCTGCTATTTCCAGAAATCTTTAATATCAGAATTTCTTCCTGCATTATAATTAACTGTTATGTTCCACACTATTTATATTATTTATATATATATATATATATATATATATATATATATATATATATATATATATATATAGTGTATGTGTATATGTGTGGGAAAAGTGGATATTTATAAGTTATCACTTTTTATTATAAATTTGTTAATTTACACAGTGGCTTGGCCTAATTGTGTACACCATCATATTGAGAAAATAAATGAAATGAAATGAGTATGTTATCGTATTGAAAATGTTCTCACTATTAAATAAAAAAAATAATAATAAAATCTAAAATAGATTTCAAACCATAAATTTACTATTGTTGAGTATTTGTTATGAATAGAGCCTAGATTCTTAGGTTCTAAATATTTTAAGTAGTTATTTTGTATTGGGGATTTTCAGTGAAATATATTATAATATGACAATTTATTGTTACGAAATCACTCAAATTTCACTAATTTTGTTCCACTTACTTGGACATGTTTCAAAGGTGATTTCATTTTCAGCTGTAGATGGAGGCAATCACCTTTGAAACATGTTCAAGTAAGTGGAACAAAATTAGTGAAATTTGAGTGATTTTGTAACAATAATTTGTCTAAATATTTTGTTCTTGCTAGCTGTGAAATTTAAATATAATTATCCTTTCTTTATCATGGGAGTTGCATAGTTGAATCTTATGAAACCTAAAAATGGTTAATTAGGATATTGAAACCTAAAAATGGCTAAAACTCTCATTTTAAAAAATTTAAATAAATTTTAAATGCATTTAATTTTAAATTATTAAAATTAATTACATAAAAATGAAAATTATTTTTAAAACATTAGCCAAAAATATGCATCTTGTTGAACTTCAAAAACAATCATTACATATCATTTTGTAATACCATTAATATCAAGTTGTTTTAAAAGCATTGTCAAAGTTAACTTAATTTTAGAAGCAAACTGAATTTAAATAAATAAATTTAATTGTAATACCATTGTTCTCAGTTATGTACAATGCTATTTTTCTCAAATGACTATCTAAAAAATGTCTTCTGTTTCTTTATTGTCAGTCACGTTCTATTAAAGAAAATTGTATATAACCCTTATTTAGAAGAAAACTGAAGGTATTATTAAGAAACTTACACTTCCAGTTTATTAACAGTTACAGCAAGATTCTAAAAGGAAAGGTTTCTAAAAGATCCTGAGTTAACAAGCACTCAAGGATCAAGGAAATATTGTAAAACTGTAATATGTAATTCTAGAAATGCTTGTTTCATTTTCTTATAGACAAAATTTACTATGATATTGAAGAACATTTAAATTATAATTAACTGAATGAATTAATATATCCTAACACCCCTAACACCCCATTTATTGTGTAGATGGATCTTACATCACATTTATATGAAGTGATAGTTTCAGCAAATGTGCCATGGCATGTGGTATAGAATCCAGTATTCAATAAATTTCTTCAAAATATCAGTTGCTGAAAGATACCATATAAATCAACATTTAGGAGAAAATATTTCACCGACTATATGATAAAAAGATTGAATTCACCAGAACAGAACTATAAGACTGTAATATTTGGCTTTCAGTAGATGAGACCACCGATACTTGTGATCCCTTTATTACTAATGTCATGGTGGGTAAATTAGACCCCAGAGAACCTGGTAAACCCCACCTCATATTATACAAGATACTGGATAAAAATAACTGCAAAACCATAGGCTGCACCATCAGAGAAACTACATATTCTATGACCATCAGAAAGAAGTGACAAAAAATTTGTACTGCTTATGACCGACAGTGCAGCCTAAATAATCAAGGCACGAGAGTTATTGAAAATTTCCTACCCTAAATGCTGCATATCACCTGCCTTGCTCATGGCTTGCACCGATGGCTCAAGATGTTAGAAATAATTTCCCAGAAGTGAACAACGTTATTTCATCAGTGAAGAAAGCCTTTCTGAAAGCTCCCAGTCACATTCAGATTTTCAAGGAAATGCTACCACAAACACTTCAGCCACCTAAACCCATCATTACCTGTGGGGCACTTGGTTGCAGGCAATCATCTATTATACCAGCTATTTTGAAGACATCAAGAGTGTTATAAATACATTTGACATCAACAAAGCAGCCTGTATAGCAAAGGCTAAAACCACTTTTCACAATAAGAACAACATCACTTCACTTGCCTTATTAAGACCAATTTCAGCAATCTTCCTGCAGCTATTCAACACTTGGAATCAGCATCTTTACCACTAAATGATGCAATGAAAATCATTGACACAATTTGAAAGAAAGAAATACCGCCAGTGGATGTAGCCTGCTCATTATGGAACTGTGATTAGATACATTATGCACACAATATTCATGACAATATTCCTGTTGGCTGTTATAAAAGCCATTTCAATAATCTACAATTTTCATTTCACATTCTCCATGGTTATCATTGTTGATTGTTGCCAGTACAATACATGAAAATGCCCATGTTTTAAGCATACAATTACTACCATAATGGCTTTTATAATAACATTCAATTTTATCCATATCCATATAGTAGCTATCATTCCAACATTACCCATTGAGTATTTGTGGGCAAAGAACACCAGGTATAAATGTCATTCTGTGGTTGATAATGTGAGCAAGGTCTCATGAAACATGTCCCAGTTTTAATTTTAAAAGTTTTAAGAGTGGAATGTCAATATAGTTTTTAATGTGTTAACATGATTTTAAGTAGTGTTACTTTTAAGCTACCTAAAATGATTTGAATTATCTTTGCACATATTCAAGAAATACATAAAGCAGTATGATAGTCTATGGAACACTGCCAACTGTTATGACTGGATCAATGTAGATGGCATTACATACCTATTGCATTGTAATAAAAAATCCTTATAATAAGGTAATATAAAGGAACTAAACATTTCTAACAATGCAGATCATTTTATAAATGTATGCTCTTTTAATCTACAGTTAGATAGAAATTGTAGTGAATATTTAATTTACTCTTCCTTTAATTTGAAGAAAATGAAAATTTTGAGATTGGGAATGACTCATGATATGAAAAGCAGAATTACCAGATATTGCGCAAATTTTACTGTTTTTGAGCCTCACTCACTATCATAGGATCTCAGCGGTTTTGTTCATGATCAAGATTTATCTAAATGTAAAGCAGAATTACTTGCTTCATGATTAAATGGTTATATCCTGCTACAGCAAGATACCAAAGTTAACTTTTTCTGCCAATGTTCAAAGGAATTTTAACATCTGCTTTCTAAATAGGAGGACTATTTTCTGCAAACAATATCAAACACTATTGGAGCCATTGAGGCAGTAGTATAAACCTGAATACTGAAGTGAATCTCAATGTTTATGAAACATAACAGCCTAATCAGTTAAGCATACATAAATAAGCTGTCTCGATTAACAGTTGTTAAGACAACTGTTGGAGTTAATGTGGTTGGTGTCTGGGCTGCCTTGTAGCCTCCTGATGAATCTGAAAATCAAGCTTTCTTCTTCCAGAATATCAAATTTGTTAGCTGGTGTTATAATTATTGTATAAATGTAGTCCAAGATTTGTAAATTTTTTGGTTTTTGAACTGTTATTAACAATTAAAGCATTTATTCATAAGGGTTTAAGTGCCAATTCTGATTTTACAGGTAATATTTTTAAATGGATCTTCAAAAGGCTGAAAGCTTAATTAGTAACAATAAATTCCAAGAGATGGCACTAGGTCTATTTCTAGCAGCTTGTTCAATAAATCTAAATGCCAACACTCACATAACATGCCATACGTACTGTTTATTCTGCCCATGTCATTAATATTTGATGCAATCAGATTATTTATTATGTGTTACATGATTTATTCTTGCTAAGAAAAATCATAGAATCTCCTGAAAAGGAGAAAGACAGATGAAGGAAATTGAAATTTGAAATTTATTAAAAATATTCCAGTGACTACATAATGTACTACATTCAAATAGTTAATAAAATTATTGCTGTCAAATTATCATTAATTTCTATTGTGCATGATCATGGTGTAGCATCCAGTTTATTGCACTGAAATATAGCATTTAACATGTGACATGGCCTTACAGAATTTACGGGATATAGTATTGCTCAATCACAGTTGTGTGTGTGTGGTCACAACATACTGGTAAAGTATTCCGTGATTATCAAAAAATGAAGCAACCATTTTTGCTTTTTTTTGGTGTTGGTGATGATGGGGATTTCCATGCAGAGTTTTGCTGTTTACTATCAGAATCAAAATGGTCTAACCAAGTTTTATCAGAAGTTGATAAAAAGAAGAACCTGCACATCTTCCTGTAACAGCTTCAACTGCATGTAAACATCCTTTTGTTTGGGAACCCGCAGTCTTGGAACTCACCATGCGCAAACATGTCTCATGTGCAACTTTTCAGTTACCAACATGTTGGTGGTACCAAGTGAAAGTTTCAGAATTTCTAAAAGTGTTAAATGTTATTGGATGATCCCCGCTCACAATAACAGCAGCAGTGTTAATGGTTTCTTCTGATAGAACAAAAACTGGAGTGTTGGGTTCATTTTCTTTTGAAATTTACTATCTTTAAACATTTTAAACTATCTTTGAACTCTGCTATAGGGAAGAAAAAACTTTCCATAGGCCTGCTGTAACAATGCATAGGTCTCAGATGAAGATTTGTTGAGACAAAAGTAGAATTTCAGAGTAGCATATTGTTTGTTAAATGTCACCTCCATTTTGCTGTCAGCTGAACTGAATATGAGACATGCATTGAATTGCACATCTGTCACAGGCACCAGAAGCAATAATAATGAAACTAATACCAGGCATTATTGGTACATTGCATTAAGCTAACAAAATATTATAAAGTTAAATATTAGTATGAGAAATTATGACTATAAAATTTTGATTATTTTTTAATTGAACAACCTTTGTACATTACTTTTAAGTATAAAAAATTAATAATATGATAAATGCTATTTTTGGATATAGATAAATAGGTAAGCATTATTTACCAGCAAAAGTGCTTCAGCATAGGTATTTAAACCTTGACTTCTTTGTATTATGGTGCAGATAACTTGTTCGTGCTCATACAATGCCAAGGACTGAGCATTGATTTTCTCAAAATACTGTTTGATAGCTTCTATGCTGTTGCTAATAAACAAAAGCAAGGGTAATTCTTGATGGGTCTCATTCAGATTGGCATTGTTCAATGTCCAGACATGGAACATACAAAATCCCAGACCAAAGGAGGTGACAATGTAGTGTACATTATGCTTTGGCTAATGGAAAGGGCAAAGGCATATAGAGCAACTTTTAAAAAACTTTCAAAATTTCTCACAAAGTCATTCAAGTTCTCATTGAGCAGAAGAAAAAAGTAGAAGTGATCTATGTTGAGGCACTGGAATGCAAAAATTCTTTCACACTGAGTGCAGAAGTAAGGTCATTTTTTAAACAGCACATAAATCATTTTCTTCAAAGAAAATCATTACAGTCAAAACAAGTTTATATGTTTATAAATTTAAAAAGTTTAAGAAGTTTTTGAGCCCTGATTTAAACATAAATAGAATGTTGATGACTTATAAAAAGAACAATCCTGATATTACATAACCTAGAGGTATTAATACAACTGCATTCTCATCTATGCTTTGGAAGGACAAGAAATGATGTGTTCATTTTGTAATCTCTTAAGCTCTCAGAAACTTGTTTATAACAAGGCATATGAAAAAGAAAATACTTAAATCTCAGAAGCTATGATATAAGTTTGTTATAACATGGACCTACAAGTAATTTTTCTTCTTCTAACATTAATGCATACTTAGATGTTTCATTCAAGGCAGCTATTTGTGTTTAACTTTGCCTCCATGTTTGTAATAGATGATAGTTTCTTGTATCTTTGACTAAAAATATTTGTGGTTAAGGGGAAAATTAAGTTAACTAGGTGCTGTTAAAACTGAGCAAACATCTTGGCAAACAAACAGACTAATTTGATGATTTGGTAACAATAGCATTGATCAAAATAAGAATCAGATGAATCTCATGCCTCTCTTGATAACAATCCACAAATTTGAGGTTGTCTAGCAAAATTATTTTATTCAGAGCCATTCTTATATTCCTTATGACCAAGATTTCACTGAGAAAAAGGAAGAAAGTTACAAAAACATATATACTAGAAATGCCAAAAATGATTGGGGAAGTTCAACAGGATAAATCCTTCAGGACTGTAAATTTGACTGGATTGACCTCAAGGACATTTATTTTATGACCACTCAAATGCTGAACACCATGAGAATGAACATCAGTACAGTACCACAGATCTATATTGTTGAAGGACTGCTAAGATGTGTAATGATCAGGACAAGGACATCTCACAATGGCATTCAATCTTGGGAAGAAGTTTGTGACTTTAAAACACTGTTAAAATATATTATATTCTGCAGCATTGTTTTACCTGAGCTTCAGGATGATGAGAGATTACTCTTGGGGGAGTGGGGGGGAAATGTTATCTGGCAAAAATGTCAGCTCTAATCTCATTTTTATGTATTATTTCTCAATTGTTGTTTTTTTTTAAAGATACCTTTTAATTGAATGGTGATGTGTTCTTATTATTAAATTCTGTTACAGTTTTAATCTTTCTTATTTTTCAATAGACACTATCTAATATTTTGGTCTTCCTGTAAAAATCTCTTCAAGATATAGCTCTTCAGATACAATGAGATTCATTAAGTATTTTACAAAATCATTTTTATTCTTAAATTAAAGAAATAAAATTATTTATACCTTGTAATTACAGTTTCTCTTAATGCTCTTTCAAATATATAAAAAAGTTAAATATTAATAATTATTTAATATATTAATATATCTTTTTTTAATATTGTCTTTATAGATGGGTAGACGGAACCTTTTGTATCCTTTAAAAAAGCAGCTATAATCATCATGGTTATTATCTCTCTTCAATAATATGTTATACTGTCACTTGTTGCATATTTAAGTTAACACTTAGATTTTTTGCTACTTTTTATTTTGAAAACTCATTAGTTAGCCAATGTATATGAAACATATTAATAATTATGTGATTTGCTTCATTGTGACAATTCCAATTGCAATTTATGTTAAGTATTTCTTTGCGTACATGATTTAAATTTTTGATGATTTACGAGCTGAAAAGTTATATTTTTTTTCTCCTAAGGCACTTCATAAAATGTCTTTCTCTTTTGGAGACTTTCACAATCTCCTGGCACTATACAATAGTGAAAGGGATGTGAGCAAAGTTGCTTGTGATTGGATGGTGAAGAACAAAGCAAGATGGCAACCTTGGATTCCTACTACTGATGATATGAATGTCCTTTATATAGGTGGCATATTCCCTATGAGCAGCTCACTCTACAATGCCAAAGGAATAGTGAAAGGTACATTTCTATCACAATTTGTGTATTAATTTCTTTGAATATTTAAAGAGAAATGCTAGCAGATTATTTGTTTTCAGCTGCTGACATGGCTATGGAGGCTGTGAATGCTAACAGTACAGTTCTGAGGGACTACGTTTTACGGATGCAGCTTGGTGATGGAGAATGTAAAGCTGAGTCTGTTATGAAGAATTTCATTTATTATGTGCTGTTCAATGTATACAAGAAATTAGTAGGAATTCTAGGTAAAACATATCTTTTTATTTTTTTGTATTTTAATCTAAGTTGCTGTAAGCTTGAAATTTCTTTCAAACTGAAATATACCCACAAGTTTCACTCAGACCCTGATTTTTCATTGTAACTTTAAATAACACACATAATTTAGAGACATTTGACATGGACAGATTTCAATATAAAAGCATGCTTTCATAGCAAAGGTTTGAAAGTGGCCATTAGCTTCATGCTATGACTACACTCACCCCTCCATGTTACAGAAGTTATTCAAAAGCACATTAGAAGTTGTAGCCTCAATTTTCTGCTGATTTTGATGGTGAGAGCTTTTTACAAATCACATAATCTTTAAAGAAGGAAAAAATTTTAGCCATACTTTGGAGATGTGGAAGATGGCACCATACTACTGAAAATTGTCAATGCGAAATTTCTAAATATCTAATTCAAAAATTACAGAAGATTTCCATGTAGATTGCAGTATCCATTAATGAACGGGGAAAAAAAGTGGGTCAGTAATGTGGCACCATGAGATAGCATATCACACATAAATTTTTTCATTATGAAGATATGTCCAAATGCATGGTATGAGGATTCTCACAAGTGTTTTGAGAATTGACTTGTCCACATTCTGGAAACATGCCTCATGTAGTCCAGCTGTACATAGACAAAGTACTAGGATATCCTTTGTTGTACTATTAATAAAGATTTGATCTAAGCAGGCTTTAGAGGAATTTGTTATATGGATTGGACTATCTACAAGAGGCACTAAATTGTATGACTGGACTATTAACAGCAGCTTGTGTTTATTGCTATATTCTACCAAAAATTAATATTAATACACATATGATTACATGCTTTTTCTCACTTTTATAATATTTAATAATGTATCACACTTCTCAAGAAATAAATTAATGTTGCCATCAGAGCCATATACAAATAAGAAGGATATTTAAGTTTAAATGAATAATCTTTGTTATAATGTGCTCAAAGTAAGAATAATTCTTGGTTAAGATTTGCAGTATGAATTTTATTTTTATAATGCAATCCTGAATTTAATAAAATGTCTAAACCTCCTTTAAAATGTGAGGAGCAACAGAAAAAATTAACCATTTTATAACAAGGAACTGAGTACAATGTGCTTCCAGTTATTTTAAGCCAATGATCAGTGATGCAAATAGCATCCACATTATTATACTCATGTTTCAGTATTATTTCTAGATCTGCCAATTTATTTCTAACACACTGTATGTTTTGCAGCTTTATTTTTAAATTCTCATTGATATTGGGGAATCTCTTATTCTATCCCATCTCTTTTCCTGCTTTTTAGGGACATATTAATCATAGATTTAAATGGTAAATATAAACCTGGACATATAAACTCACCTACTAGCTGATTAGCTAAGTGAGTTAAAATTTTAACTTGCTTAGAACATTTAAGTGAAAGCCATGCACAATATAACTGGCTTATGCTATAAGCATAAATTATGTTTACATTATTAACAGACTACATACCTTTGTTATTTTCTCATTATGTACTTCCACTAGTTCAAAAACACATGATTCCTCTCCAATATCAAGCCTTTTAGGTATATTTATGACCATTACATTTGAATGTTGTTTTGAGTGTCTCTTCCTAACTTTTTTCAAGTTTATGAACCACATGCAACATCATTTGTACCCTATCAATATTACCATGTCCTTTTTTGTAAGGTTTTCAGTTACACTTTTTAGGTTAAGCACTATTTGTTCTGTTGATGCCTCATTCTGGATATAACCACACACCATTGCACTGTCTAGGTTGATAACTATTTTATCACTTAAACATTGCCCTTGACTGTCTGTAAATATCACAATTTTCTCTTTGTCTCTTAGAATTATATTGACAGTTTCTTTTTTGCTTTGTTGATGGAGGACTGGGAGAATGCTCAGTCTAGGAATGCTGTTGGGATTTGACAATCATCCCACAAAGTCGTAGAATAACCTGTTACAGAAAAGGGGTGATTCCACAAGTATACATCAATGACTTACACAAAAAAGCAAAACTGCATGCTTATATGTTACTATTCCACAACAATTAAAACTTCTCAAATACAGAAGAAACATAATTACTGTCAGTGGTTACAGCAGTAACCAATGTGTTATGCATTGTTAGTGCATAACTGGTAATGCTGGGCTACTTGTGGTTCTTCAACAAGAAGTGGTTACACCTACGTGAGCATCTGAATTCCCAGAAAAACCTTCACATCATATCATTCCCCTTTCCACAATGAAATAATTGGGATGTGGGGTGCCACATTATTGATTGAATCTTCCAGCAACAGTGTATGCTGCAGTCTACATGGAAATTTTCCAGAGTTAATGAATCAGTTTGAACGATGACTCAATATTGGCTATTTTAAGGAGGATAGTTCATCTGCCGCAGCTCCAATGTTGGCATGGTGGAAATTATATTCTTCTAAATAGCTATGGCCATCATGATTGCCTGACTGCATTCCACCAGATTTCTTCTTATGGAACGTGCTGGATGAAAAATGTATCGAAATAAACCCTGGACTGTTATGAAACGGCAAGAATTCATTCAGCATAAAATTGGGGCTTTAATTTCCAAAACATTGGCGAATACCTTCAGTAACACGGAGAAATATGTGCAGGTGTGTCTTGATGTTAACTTGCATTTACATTCACATAAATCAGATTTAAATACCTCCAGAGGGTTGTGGAAAGAATGCTCATATATAAATGGTCATGAAACTAATGAAAATTTTTTACTCAGATTTTGCATGCAAAGCAAGAACACTATCAATTTTCCAATTATTACATCTAGTCTAATGGTTTAATAGGTGTATCTCAAAGCAGTCCAACAAATAGAAAGCAACCCTACATTTTTTGCACTGCCATGCATTTTTCCTGCTGTGGTTGTTAATACATCTTTCAGTTATATTTTTCTTTTTATCAGTAAGAGGGATATGCACCAGAGAATGAACCCAATTTTAGCCTTGCAAATGCAAAGGTGTAGAACTGGCCAAAGATTACCCTTGAACAGAGTACTCAGCCATTTCTGCAGAATGAGATACTGTTGCACAAAATTTACATTAGAATAGGTTTTATTTTTCACCTGTGATATTATTAAGAACAATGTAAGCATTGAACATAGAGATATCTAAAAGATAAATAGACATTTTCCTGTATCTCTTGTCTGACACATTAATGGAAACAGAGTTGTGACTTGCTCTTCCAAATTTACTTGACCCAGCCCTTTCTGACAAAAAGACTTTCTTATTTCTTTCCAGGTTATTTGTCCTTTCTTCTTTTGGTACTTTCTTATGCCTTAGTACAACTGTTTTGTGTTTGGAGGAAATAAAATGGATATCTTTATTGTCTCTCCATTTCACACTTAATAGAATCTTGGTATGATAAAAGTGTCAGGCTAAATATCACTCATAAAGAAATCTCTGGTAAAGCAACAATACCTACATATGTTGCTATGGAGCAGTACATTGATATGAGATCAGCTTGTCATGTGATTTAAAGCCAAAAATACTCTATGTATTTTATATGACTCCAATGAATTAATGACAACCATTTTCAACATTTGCTCTGAGATCATGCTTCTCATTTACCAGGATATATCCATATCAAATGTCATTGAATAATGACATCACTAAAGGGCCAAGATTGAGTGAAAAATTCTGTTGAATGTGTGTAGCAATGATATTTTATTTACAATAAAACTTAAAAAGCTTGTGGGGTGATACATGTAAATGTGTGTATAATAAAAAAAAAATATATATATATATATACATATACATATATATAAAACACCTAAATATTTACAGATTATCGCTTGCTATGTTTTGAATAACTAATGTTTTTTAAAGGCAAGACTTGTCTTGTGTATGTATATATACATTGCTGGCCATTAAAATTGCAACACCCATAGGAGGTATGTGAAACTGATCTCATTTTCTCAGAAGCAATGAGTATAAATAGTCAAAAATATGACATCAACATGAATGGGAGAATTATGGCATACCAAGAGTGCAGAATATCATTTAGAGAAATTGGTGCTTGTGTTGGACAAAAAGTATCCATCGCAAAATGAATATGAGATTAGTGGATTCAGATAGGATGAACACACAGACATGAAGGATTGCAACAATCACTGTGTGTGTAATAAAAATGAAAAATAAAATAACTCTTGGAACAATGTAACTAAAATAATAATAACTAGAGAAGCGGAAATAGATAAAACACTTAACTAGTGACACAAATATCATTATTTTTATAAAAACCTTTGACTTGCCTTCTGCCTTTGATGTGGTTTTTTTCAAAGGTAGAAGACAAATCAAAAACTGTTCCAAATATAGCAATATTTATTTGACCATTCAAGTGTTTTATCAATTTTTGCTTCTCTAGTTATTATTATATATATGTGTATGGTATGTATGTAGGTAGGTGGGTCAATGTGGTGTGGAAGAGAACTAAGTGACATAATTTTTTTTGACGTGTTATTTATCATTTACTACATTGTTCTTTTGACATCTGTAGATTGGACATGAATTCTGTAGGCTTAAGTCTGTAGTTATGAAGAAATGAAATAAAATGCATTAATAATGGTGCAAATGACCTCTCAGAGTACTTGGCACTTTAAAACTATCTGGCATTTACCTTCTCAGGTAAGAAAAAAGTTAGAAAAAAAAACCTTACCCAGACAGTTTGACATGACTGGGAATCGAACCCAGGACCTCCAAGTTAGTAGTTGGAAAAGCTACCACTATACTACATAAGTGGGTCTTACAATTTTTTTGGCTGATTCTCTGCCAAAAATGGAATAACATTTTCCAATACCAGTTTGGCCACTGACATCTTTAGCCAAAAATATTAATTTCTACATCTCTTTTATGAACTTGTTTTTGTAGCAAGGTTATGCAGATAAGCCATACTGAGTATCAGCATCCTGTGCCTTTTCCAGGCCAGCTCCATGCTGTAAAGGAGCCAGATTCTGGAGAGCTTCTGGCCACAATGTGGCTATATCTTCGCTGACTTGTCAAAAAATTTTATATTGGGTGGGTGGTGGTAATGATTGATTGTAAGTGCTGCCCCTAGCACTTACTTTCTTGCCAACATGTATAGTGTAGCTTGTCATGCAATGGGTGAGCATCTGGCCACCCATCCAAGTATTGACCACATCCAAAGTTGCTTAACTTAACCTATAGTTCCTTGGAACTGCCAAAGTTCATCAGCAGTTTGGCAGGGTGTTAGTTGGGGTAACTTCAGGTGATTCAAGGACTGATGAATGGAATTTTGTACCAAGTCAACCTAAGCTGGGGTTCTTTATCTCCTCTAATATCTTTCTGGACCAAGCACCTCCTTCAGTAGAGGATGTGGTGCTCTACCTTGACTATGCTTGGATTATAATCCCCAAGAGCACATACCAATTAGCAAAGCGTGCATATACCCTGTGTGCTAATCTCCTAATGGTATAGATGATATACTCAAAGCCAGAATTTTCATGAAGAAAAACTGATGGGAACATAAAATTTGTGCTGAAAATTCTCTAAAAGGCAATATTTTATGCCTTCTGCAAATATGCAATGTGTGATGAAACTGTGTAGCACCAAAATTTGCATGCATACAGCATTATAGGCAGAATTATAGCTTTGTAAATTCTCAACTTCATGCGTAAGGGAACAGAGTTATTAGTTAATTCTAAATTTATAAGTTAGCCAGTTCAGAACATTAAGCAGCATTGCCATAAGCTTTGGGATAAAATATTTATTTTCTTGAAAACTCTTAAGATATAGAAAAATGGTATTTAGTGTTTTTTGATCCCTTATCAAGCTCTACTACCATCTTTATTTATGGCATTGGGTTCTCTTTCACCTGAATATACCTAATTTTGTATATCATTTGCAAAACATCTTAAAAAGAATTCTTAAGATATTGTGTTACTGTGATAAAGGATTAAGAAGGTAAATGATAATTGTTCATCCATACAGAATATGGATACCTCTTAGTGTAAAACTGTTGCAACCTATCACTGCTGTTACAGTACATTTTTATTCATATTGCACTACTTCAGGGCCAGGCTGTTCAGATACAGTAGAGCCTCTTGCAGGGGTGACAAAACACTTCCGGACAGTGGTAATCAGCTACAGTGCAGAAGGCTCCAGTTTTTCTGATCGCTCCAAGTACCCATACTTCTTTCGTACCATAGGGGAAAACAGACAGTACAAGTATGTATATATTGCTACTAAATTCTGCAGCTTAGACAAATATATATATATATATACTAAGTTTAACTCATTTTGACAGGGCAGCCAAGTTGCTGCTAATCTGACATGGCTTAATTATGTACAATACTATATTAAGCTAAAATAAATGAAATGAAATGAAATTACACATGAAAAAGAAATGGATTGCTGTTTGACTTTTTTAAAGATATTTTTAGAATACAAATTCCATGTAGTACTCTTTGAATTATTGGTCTGGAGGGGAGAGCAAAGCAAAATTGCTTCAGAAAGAAAAGCTGAATAAATTAGGCAACCAGTCATTTTTCAATAAAAACAGAAAAATGAACATTAGCAAGTTATTATAAAACTATAAACACGTAAGTGTGAATAGGAATTGCTAAGAATTTTATGTTCATAAATGTTTGAAGGCAAGATGGAGCACAATGAGAAATTGAAATTATTCAAAAGAAACAAAATAACTTGTAAGAGAATAGCTAATTGTAAATGACAGTGTTTAGCAGAAAGCATTAACTAATCTTGCCATAAGTTTCATTACAACGGTTCTATGAATAAAACCAATTCATAGTGATTCAGTATTTCCTAATGTGATATTTAAATGGTACATATAGTACTAATCATGTTTCAGAATAACTCCCTTTTGCCCTCAGTTGACTGAACCCTGTTTGGCCATTCCTCATTATCAATAAACTAATTTCCATGGAGTAATCTACAACTGCCACCTAGAACGATTCCTTGAAACTCAATGTTGGGATTCCTTTTATTATATGCCATATTCTCAAGTACTGACCAAAGCAAGTAGAGGTTGGGGTTGCTGAAAGATTAATATTGAGCAGCAATAAAATCTGGAGAATTTTTCTGAAGCCAAATCTGGTTCCTTAAACCATGGTAATTATTCAGATTATTAAAAATGAAAATATTACCATACGGTTTAAGAAACATATGAGAAATGTAAAATATAAACACATGGAAAGATCAACAATAGCAGACCATTTCTGGCAAAAAAACACAAATTCCAAAAGAAACCAAACTCTTAAAAGCTCTTCAAACCAATATAATTAACAGTGTGGGAGAATATATTCATAAACAAAAACAAGGAAAATTTGGTTAGTTTTGATCTCCCAAACAATAGTAACTTCATCACTAAGTTCGTAAAATCCACAGAGCAACATCTTAATACTACACTGGGAAGCAGACAATGGAGCCATGCTGAATATAAAGGCAACAGCCTTTGAAACATGTCCAAGTAAGTGGAACAAAATTAGTAAAATTTGAGTGATTTTCTCAATAATAATTTGTTATGTTAAACTAAAAGGTCATTTATCCCATCTGTATCTAGTTCACTTTTTCTGCTTTGTAGTAAACAAGATTTACTGGTTACATTTGGCAGAAGCACTTGTTGCTGGAATGCACAATATTTATTTTGCAAATGTAGGTAGTAAAGTTGAACTTCTTTTGTTTTCTTTCCACAAATTTAGGAAGTCACAATCATTTTCAGTGTTTATGATTTTATGTAGATCTACCTCATCAGTGTAGAGGAGTTTTCACAGTGCCATTCTGCTTGAATTTGTTCCTTTTCTTTGGTGGTCATTTGTAACTTTTGCTAGAGCTGCATCCAGGGCTTGTAGAACACAACTGTACAAATACCGTTGCAGTTACAGTGCTTGTTAGCTATTGATTTCATGAATATTGTTCCAGCAAATTTGTTTTTCAAGGAAGCGCATATAAAAGAATATGTAAAAGTTTAGTAGACTAATTGACTTTTTAATGTACACAAACAATTCTCGTTACAGGGATGTGTACTTACAGCTAATGCAGAAGCTGGGTTGGGAACAGGTGGCTGCACTGACAGAAGATGGTCAGAAGTATACTGAGTACATATCTCACTTGCAGGATCTGCTTCAAGCAAATGGCATTACTTTCGTTGCAAACCGTAAATTCCCTCGTGACAGGGATAGATCAAAGATGTCTCAGGTAAATTCCACTGCATAGTGGCTAAAATTATTTTTTTTTTTAATGGTGTTCACCACCATAGGTTCAATGCCTGTTTTTACTACTTTCTGTTATGCAGAACTACAGCAATTGTATCCTAACTGAACATTCATAGTACTTGACTTTTATGTGAAAACTGGAGCTTGGTTTTAAAAGCACAATATGAAAATCATTATAGATAAATTGGGGTTTAGGTAGTATTTCTCTGCCTATTTTGATCTTTTCTTCCATTTACTTCACCCACTTAGCCATTTCCTCCTTACTCTAGCTTACAGATCTAAGTTACTGGTGTACACTTTTAACAGTAAATTAATAAACAAAAAAATAAATATAAATAATGCATCATCATTAACTGCAAAGAGATCTTGTTGGTAAAACTGAAAAATAAATACATTGTTAACATTTCTCCTTTATGTATTAAGATCATTATGTGATTGAGTCAAACTAACACTATGACAAACTTTTATAAGTAAGTGGAGCAAAAGAGTGTTAGTTCAACTCAATCATACAATGATCTTAATATATGATTAGCCTGACTTTGCAATGTTCCAATTAACAATTTTAGTTATTTCTCATTTACTTTATGCCAGAATACCTCATAATTATCTTTGTGTATATGTTTTTTCACATATGCTGATAAGGATATTCAGTAATTATGTATAATATGTTATATAATTTTCTAACAATATATATGAATTTAATTTAGTAGAGAAAGTGATGTGTTCCAGTATCTAGATGAACTGAAGGCCAAAGGAGCAAGAATCATCATTGGAGATATGTTTGATGATGCAGCAAGAGATGTCATGTGCGAAGCATATCATCTGAAGATGACTGCAAGAGAAGGGTATGTGTGGTTTCTGCCATTGTGGCTGTCCCCAGATTGGTACAATACTGACTATTACAATGTAAGAACGCAGGTTAAGGTTCCCTGCACTACAAGCCAGATGACTCAGGTTAGTACTGTAGTTGATGAGCACTTTGTGTTACTATTAAAATGCAAACTCTTGAAAACATGCAGAATTGCTATAGAGTTCTAGTTTTCTAAAGTCAGTCAAATATAAATGGGGATTTATTTCCCATGACTAGAGTATAAAATAAAATAAAATTATATAAATGGATCATAGACTTTAAAGCAAGACCTGCATGAACTTATACCACGAATGGGCCCATTGTAACCTATTAATTTTAGGAAAGCTTTGTATCTAAAGCTCATGATATCCAGACCCTTAGTATACCAATCATGGTTTGGGGTGTTAAAACCCAAAGGCCAGCCATTGAAATGTCCCAATTTTATTTATGTAGCAGTTTATTTACATAAGCTTTGCTCCTAAATTATAAATCTCAGTAAAAATTATGTGCATACCTTTATAAATATCCCTCTAGACTTGGTGGGTATAGCATCAGATAAAGCAGTTAATGTGGTGCTCCACTCTTTGTACAAAACCATTCTTTTTTGTTCTTTAAACATACTCTATATATTCTTGAGAGATTTTTATCAAATTGATGGGTGAATATAAAGAGTATATATTCCTGAATATTGAGATCTAAGCAGTGCTTGAGGTCGGGCAGGATGAGATCGGATGGCATCCCATTTTTTTTTACCTGATACTTCTTACTTAGCATCATTAACATCATACTGTTATAAGTGTATAAATGTGTATAGATTTATTGATTTCAAAATATTTTCTTTATTTCATACTGCTTGAATGAACTTATAATTTGGTCATCTATTATCATTATCACTTTTCAGACTTTCACAATGTCGGCATGGTACAAATTTCATTTTCATATTCTTAAGGCCTATAATAAATGTTACAATGTTAAAAATGGTTTGTCCTCTTATCATGCATCTCATCTCATCCCATTTAAATGCAGCAGCAACTGAGCCTGTTCCCAGTATACCATTGTTTATTTCTATTATTGATGTAATGTTGAGTTGGTAGTTATTAAAAATGAATTTGGTGTTGAAATAATATAGTCAGGAAACTACAAATACAGTTTATGATAGGTGTAGTCTGTATTCTCACATCCAGAAATACTTGTAGAATAATGTGAGAACCCATTCCATTTATGTTTAGCATAAATAATCACAAAAATTGCTATTGTTGATGACATGTCCCTGCAGATCTATCAGCCTATTCAGAAAGCATTTGAAAAATATTCTAAAGGTATGTAAAATGTAATGCATGTGTGACTTTATTCTAATGCATGCTATTTTTAAATTACTAACAGTCCCAGTTCTTTTTTCATTCCACCTCAAGCGCTGCATCTAGGCAAAATAGTGGATTCATTTAAGAACTTTTGAAAAATAAGACATTTTTAAAAAATTCTGTTGGAACTCACACAGTGAAGCTTGTTAAATGTAAATTCTAATTAATCTGTCGTCTAACACAGTCTTATGCTTCACTTACTTTTAAATACGGTGGGACCAGTTTCGAAGAGACAACCTCTTCATCTTCAACCCATGACTCAAGTTAGGATGTGTTGTGCAATGAATGTGTATATCTTTTGCTCACTCTTTGTACATCTGATTGTCATGGAGGTCTGGCAAGGGCTCTGGTAAAGATTTGACATCCCTGTGCTTTTATTTTCCAGGTAATGCAGTTTGCTGCAATATGTTAAGAATATATCATAATGTCATGCTTAAAATATCAGAATTCACAGACAATCTGGAATTGAATATTCATATTGATAAGGGCATATTATGTCTTTTTTAAATGTTTTTGAATTAAGAAAATTTTGAGTATGTGTTCAAGCAAACATGCCTGTACATGAACCATGTAAAGATACAGCACTACAACCATTCACTGAAAACTCTATAATAGGGGCCTGGAAACCTGTTGAGGTTACTGAAATGTCTAGGATTAGTATTCATTAAAAAAAAACTTAATTCAACATGATTTGGACTAACTTGAGTTACTTTATTTTTATTTTTCATATATATATTCAGGTGTAAAAAAAGATATGTCAAAACTTTGAGAAAACATTCTTTGCATTATATAACTTAAATGAACATGGTTCCAAAAATGCTTCATTTCCTTGTTAGAGACTTTACAACTCCATTTACATGGCGTGATATGCAAGCTAGGACTGTCCTGTGGTAATAACTTCACAACAAAACAGTTGCTTATTATGGACAGTAGGTACATTCACTTTAACCTTTGGTTAAATGGGTTGGCGTGTTGTCACTACTCTTAGTTCTTAGGCTCACCATTGTTGTGGTCATTCTGTACTATGTAGTCCACTTGTAATGGTACTGATTTCATTGCTTGACATAACACCAAGCACACAGTGTCAGTTCTGCATGTTTATGGACCTCGTTCCACTTACAGTAAAATGAAGTATTCAAATCCAAAGTTGGCAGATGATCATATGACTATAGATTAGCTGAAGGTATAGAGAATCTTCATGCTTGTATTCTGCAAGGCTGCCAGACAATACAAGATGCTCCAGCAACATATCAGTGCATCAGGGAGTCCATGTGGCAAGTTGATGGATATATCTGTGCTAACAGAGGACATTCTGAACGTTTCATATGAGTTTCTGTTTCCAACAATTCAGTTTTTGAATATTGTACTATTCTAACAAGAAAAAAAAAACAATTCTGGACCCATGTTCATAGTATATTTTTTATTCCATATATGTAAGTTTTGGTATACTCTTGTGTTACACCATATATATACATTAGTATATTGTTACATTAATATAATTTATTAGTACAACAATCCTTCATAATTTTGTTTCATTAATACAGGAATAACTTTGTAAATAAATCTAAAATTATTAACAATATAAATATATTTAAAATTATTAACAATATAAATATATTTAAAAAATTACCCATATAACTGTTTTGCAGGCTATCAATGGTCATCTTGCTTTGACACATGCATACTTCGCACATGATTCACAGTTAATGCAAGAGGGCATTACAGTTGAACAGTGGAAAGAAAAATATAGGAAGAAATGCAAAACACGCAATATACAAGAGTCAGATTATGCTGGTTATGCCTATGATGCTGTGTGGACATTTGCTCTTGCTCTTAACAGTCTTATGAAGGAGAACCAGTCATATTTATCTGATATACATTCTGACATTTCCACACGGTGAGTTCAACTACATCAAATTATGTTAATTATATTATATCATTCGATTTGTTGATTTCCATTATATTTTAAAAACAATTTTGTACAAACATTATATTTCATATCCTAAACTTAGGTATTCATTTTTTTACACTAAACCTAAGTTTAGGATATATTACCACTCCATTGTCAACAGCTTTGTAAGTACAATATTTATTACATTTCATATTTTTATTTCATTATAATCCCAAAATACAGGTAATATCTGATTTGATTTTGTGAAGATTTCCATTTATTATTGCCAAATGTACTATTCTAAGATAGTGGTTGATTAAATAATAATTACTGTTGTCCTTATTGTCACCCTTAAGAATAAGGCCTTGAGATATTTCTTGGGTTAATTCTTGTTATTTTTCTATAGTGTCATCCTATATTCCATATTTCATTTGCTTTATCCAAAAGTTTGCCAGTGATGTTTTGAAGGTATTCAGTTTCATAGAGTATTGCAACAGGTGTGAAAAAAAAATTTTATCTAACATATAAATGAAATTAAAATTTTTATAGCTACTTATCCACATAATCTCCTCTAATATTTAATGTACTTTGTGCAATGATGCTGCAATACACTTATGCCCCCTTTGTGAAAAGGATTTGTCTAGGTCTGTAAAAGAAAATGTTTCTGCCATAATTACTTCTACATCGGATGTAAATTTTATTCCAGCTAGCTTGATTCAAGTTTTGAAATAGGAGGTAGTTTAATGGAGTAAGATCTGGTAAATAAGGATTGTGTTGCCACAATTCTGAGTGAAGTTTGTGAATTTGGCAAGTGCAAAAAAAAAACACTTTCTACTTCACCATCCCAGATCTTTTCTCATTTTTTTCATTATCTGAAGTAGGCTGATATCATATTCTCTTTACTTCCAACTCTTTGGAAGATAGCCAATCATAATTATATACCATATGATCAGTTTTGTTTTTCCCTGAAGTGTTTTTCCTGGTAAATGTGCTGCTTGTTAGCAAGTTAACCCGCTAGCTAAGTCTTGGTGATTAGCAGGAGGAGTAAAACAATAAAACAAACCAATCTTACAACAAATCATAAACTAATTTAAGAGACTCATTACTTACCAAATTATCAATCAAGGTGTTGAAACAGCCCTCCTTCATTCTCCACACATTTTTTAGCATCTCTTTAGGAAATTATTCATGACTCGCTGTAGTTCATTTTAAGAAATTTGGACAATTTCCTGACAAATATTATATTTTATTTTCTGCATGGTGTGCAGGTTCATCTTAAACACAGTATTTTTTAATTTACCATAGAAATAATAATTGCAGGCTGTTAAATGGGGGACTGAGGGAACCATAAATCCCTACTAATAATTCTGTCTTATGGAAACACATCATGAATTGCTCTCACTGGGATTACTCATAGTGTCAGCAGTGGCAGAGTCCTGTTGAAAAAATGCATGATCACACTCCCTGTCAGTTAATTCTCTGAAAAAATTATGTTAGTATTTTATTCACATAAGTAATGGAATCAATTTATGCTAAAAAAATTGGTTCTATGATTCTGTTGTTGATTTGATTTATTTATGGATGCTCTTTAACATCTCAGGTCATCAGCATGCCATTCAATTCAGGGCGTGAAATGGCCGACAAATTTTGCTCAGAGGCCTCTTCTTTCAGGCTTGAGGTTCTTTTTTGTGCCATAAATGTATGACATGGGACCCACAGCTTTGCTTCCCTTCCAAAGGAAGCCATACTTAGGATTTTTACACCCAAAAAAATCCATTGATCCTGGCCGGGTTTGAACCCGCGATCTTGGGTTCTATGATTCTTTCACCACTGAGATAACACATATTAATTTGACATAATGACATGCTGTTTCATTGTAAACACATGAGGCATTATACACTTTATGTACACTCTTGAATTAAGAAACGAGCCACAGAACACACACCCGGGAAAAGCTGCACTATGACTGCGACAATCAGCAAGGTCAACAAGAAAGCAAGCAGACTTGCTGTCCCCTCCATGGCATGGCAAATGAATAGGGGCTTGCTCATAGGAAAAATCTCATGCTATGGTGGAAAGCATCAATGATTGTATTGTATCTGGTATCCCAAGATATGGATGCCATAACTTTTACAACAAACAGAACAGTCTGAACTTTATTTGGAGGACAAAAGTCTGCATATTTCCTCTTTTGACTGCTCTTTCAACTCTGGAATATATTGTTGGATTGTAAACTTATAACTTGTGACCAATCACCTTACAAGTTGGACAGGATTTCTCTCAAAATACACCAAACACTTATTTGGCATTAGCCAAATATATGTGCTTTTGATCTGTAGTTGCCATACTTGGCACCCATGTCACACAGATTTTTGACATACTTATTTCTTTTGTAAAGGAGTGTTACACATTTTCTGCCAAGATTCCCATAAACTCACTGTTCTTACATATTTTCTCTCTCCAATCTTGGAGATTATGCCAATTGTTTGCCCATTTTTAGCCATTAAT
This sequence comes from Metallyticus violacea, assembly GCA_030762175.1. Lineage (NCBI taxonomy): Eukaryota > Metazoa > Arthropoda > Insecta > Mantodea > Metallyticidae > Metallyticus > Metallyticus violacea. Next base: position 106,304,105 of record CM060843.1, on the reverse strand, counting down.
AGTCATTAAATGCAAAGGTTATCTTCGTGGCTATCTCAATCTTGTTTGAACAGTGCTACCCATTATTTTACCATTAAAAAATTAAGGAGCAGATTCTTTTAAAGTGCAGTTCATATAGGCTTTTATTTCAGTAGGAGTTACATATTTTTTCATTACGGAAGTTCAAATTTGCCTTTTTAAAATATAACATCATATGTCTTTCTAAAATGTTCACTTATCTGAAATTACTTAATAGCAGATGACACAAATTCAATCATATTGTTACAAAGAATGATTGGTAAATAATTAGAATGCTAACTCTATATCAGGTCACAAACTTTTCAAATATCTCTTGTATGAGTATATAGGATGAATCATAAGCTTAATGAAGATGTATGTAATTTCATAAAAAAAAAATAATAGTCCTTGAAATTCCTAATAGGAAGAACAAGAATAGAAGTGGCAGTGTGATGTAGGTGAAAGGAGCAGTAATAATTTTCTAATAAAAAATTAATAATGGGAGTGATTGATAAAGCATATGATTTGACTTTCAAATAAATAAAATTAGCAACATACATACCTTGCTGAAATTGACTCCTCAGTCGTCGTTTTGGTTGACAGTGTGAGGAATGTATCTCACGAAACATGTACCAAAATTACTTTTATAAGTGTGTTTGTGAAACTTAAAGAGTGTTTTAATGTGACGACATGATTTTTAGTGTTTTACTTAAAATCAAAATAAGATTAAATAAAATTACGTTCAATATCAGTGCTGTAACAAACTTATGTAATCAAATGTTAATACTTTCCATATTAATTAGTTGTTAATTAGTTTTTTCCTTAACTAGTCTTTGTTACAATCCAAATAGTATGTGTATTCATTGTGCCAAATTAAAAGAATTAATTAACAAGTAAATTATTTAATTCATTCCTAAAAATATACTTAAACTGATAATACTTAAAGAGAAACAGGTGCACTTTAGGGGTAACATGTTTTTACAGAGTAAAATGATGACATGGTAGATCTTGCATTAAATGAAATGTTTTCAGAATAAATATATCACATTTTATTCAGTCATTTCAATTCTAAAGGTTTAAATGTCCACAGACAAATTGAATTGTTCCAATTTTTATTTTATCTCCTTAAAAATCAATATTATTGTCATCAATAACATCTGATTCACACTTAAGCAATACAAATGCAGTACATATTTTGATAACATTAAATATTAATATTATATACGAATAATGAAAAAAAAAAATTATATGCCACATGAAATTAAACCATTTTTAAGTGCCTGTGGAAATTAACACCCTCAGATTCACCTTGGTTGCTATGTTTTACACATGCAAATAAAATCTAAGTTTACTATCTTGCACCATAGATACATAACTATAATACCAAATCACCTGTGACTATTAATAGTCACATTTAGATCAACACCAAAGATACCAAATATCTAGGATTTCAATTCGAAAAATACTTAAATGGAAAGCATATATATAGGTAGAGTGTATTATACCAAACTAAAGTCAGCAGTTAATGTGTTTTGCTTATTGTAGATCTGAAGTATCCTCAAAACAGCTTATTATGCATATTTCTCTTCAATTATGGAATATGTCTTAATATTGTGGTAAATTGTTGAAAACTTGATTGATTTATTTATGGATGCTCTTTAACATCTCAGGTCATCAGTGTAAACTGTTGAAAGCAAAGCAAAGGTATTTTTACATGAAAAAAGAAAAAAGAAACACAACTTTCCTTTTGTAAATGCATTCTTGGGGAAATTAGCATATGAATTTGTATTATGACATTATTCTTTTTATTAAATCCATGATTATCTACATACAATGATATTGATATTAAATATAATCCTAGTACATTTCTTTTGAAATTTATTGATTGCTTGTAGACTTGAGATATTACAAGCATTGAGTACTGTCATTTATAAAAAAAAAAAAAAACAGGAAGATAATGGTATAATGTAATAAAGAAACGAAATACATGAGCATTATGTAGATATACAGGAATTAAATGTATTATAAACAAAGGAGTAAAAAAAACAGAAATATACCATACATAAATTTTTATTAGATATCTTAAATGAACAGCAACAAATCTATTACACAAATTAACATATGTCATAGAATGAAATATGTAGTCTAATGAAAAAGCCAATTCGTAATTCCCTTGGCTATATGTACGCTCAAGGCTGAAATTTCTAGTGAATGTTTTTTTAGTATTAATAATGTAAATATGTCATCCATATACCTATACCATATCTTGAAAGTGGAGTAAGTAAGTGGAGTTAGTGTGAACAAGTGAATACATTAGTGTAGAATTGAATCTGTCATCTTAACACTCTTCATGCTTCACTAACCTTAACTTCACTAACCGTCGTCCATGGCCGAAGATAGAGATAACATATCTTTGAAACCGGTTCCGTACATTTTTAAGGTTAGTGAAGCATGAAGAGTGTTAAGACGACAGATTCAATTCACAAGAGCTTCACTGTGTTAGTTCCATATGAAAACTTTTTTAAAGATTTACAATTTTTAAAAAATTTTAAATACATTAGTGTAGGTTACTTCCATGTTTATCTTGATGAACTGTTTTATCTTCTCTATCATATTCCTCAAATAAGTTAATTTCTTAATACTGCTCCTTCTAATATTGAGAATGGCTACTTCAATTTTCTCTCAAATGCAAAGTATCCTTGATCTAGGAATAAAATCCAACAAAATTTGGACATTGTTGTGATGACAAAGTTTAAATAGATTTAAAAATATGCATTAATTAACTTGCATACCAGAAATAATATTTTAACATTTGTGATAAAAAATAATTAGATACTGAAATTCATGCAGTGCAGAGTACCTTTAACCTGTAGTGTTCTCTTTGGATCAAAACTGAAACTAACTCAAGAATGTAACAATTACCAGATGAAAATTTGTTAAATATATTGTTTAACAAAATGAAATTAATTTCAATTGCCAGAGATGAAATTCCTCATTTGTACCAATTTGTCATGCTGATTTCTGATACAGATTTACTTTTCTCTTATTACTTATAGATTTTAATTATAACTTATGCATTAAATTTGAACTTAAGTCATAAATATCAGGCATTGCTATATCATCAAACATTTTTTTCACATAAAATGCTTTGACATAAATGTTATGAATGGTGGGACTTATAATATTATTTAAATTTTAGTATCTGAATTGAATTGATGCAAAATTGAAAATTATGTTTAGCACATGAACTTCTTTTATACTCTTTATCTGATTTTTCATGATATAACATCTAATAATAATCTGCCATCATGGACTATTTCCAAAAGCCCTAGTAATGTTTTTCCTTCAGTTTATAATATTTTGATGAAATCTTTGACTCACCTCATCACATACATCACCAAGATTGGTCCAGAAAAAATTTAAATGCTAGTGCAAGAAATGGATTTGAGTGACTTGCAAAATCTAATTTCTTTATAGGCATGCAACAATTCTTGCATTCCTTTCTGTAGTCAGAGGACTTTGTTTTACCAAGGAAGATCATGCAATACCATTGGAAGCTTTTCAAAGTTCTCACTTTGTTCTTACTCATGGTTTACATTATTCATCTTGCATTAGCTCCCTCATTTGTTGTCCTGCTTAAGTTTTTCAGCTGAGATATTATATAATTTTTTACTCATATATTTAAATTCTTTCTGATTTAACTAAAAATGTTAATTGGAACATTCACAGTGAAGCCAATCATATAATTGAAATCATTTTATGATATAGTCAAACTACACACTCTTATGCTTCACTTACTTGTCACTATTGTAGACCGGTTTCGAGAATAGTTGTTCTCATCATCAGTTCAAATCTCCGACTGCTGGATAATTCGTTGTGTTGTGGGTATTCTGCTCTGGAGGAGGTGTGATGAACTTAAAGTTCATCACACATAAATCTTTCTGATTTATTTTCCCAAGTGTTTTTAAGAAGCTGTTTCTAACCCCAGCTTAATATGAATGGATGGGAGTGAAACTATTGTTGAGTCAATCAATGGGATGTGCTGGATATTTTCCTCTCCTGAATTTTAAATGCATCTTTTTCCCCAGTTATGTTTTATGTAATATTCTGCTGTATTTTGGTTGTCCTAAAGGCATAGAAAGGAGCAGACTATTTTAAACACATCTACATATTTATCAACATAATAATGACTTTAAATCTGAGCAAATGTACACTGGTAGAGACTGTTTGAACTGCTTTGAGTATTACATTCATGTTATCATAATTTTCTATCAAAGGAATGGAATGAACAATGGGTGTGGAAGGCTTTAAAGTCCCATTATATAGAGGAACTGCTTTGATACTTCTCGGAGATGAGTCAATAAATAGTCTCCAAATTGCAATATACTGCCGTTTCAGATTCTCAAAAGAGGCCATTCGCATCATTGGACCTTCTAGAGAAAATAATTGTTCTAAAATTGTGTTTTGTGTTTGAATGGAAAATTCTGACACCTTCTTTAAGAATTCTTTGCAAAATATTACAAGATAAATAAAAATAAAGTTAAGAATTAGTAAAAATATTGCATGTGATAAAAGTAAACTGAACAAAGATTTGTAAACAGCATATTGATACCTTCCCCAATTATTTTTTGGGGCAAAAATTACTTGTTGACCAATGATATTGTGAAATGAGAATAGATAAGCTCGCTACTAGAAATAACTTAAGCAAATACCAGTAAACTACAAAGTGGTGCTGGGTTTCATGCTCTGCATGCTTAATGGCTAAAATTATACAAATATGTAACATAAATCAGTGTAATATTTTTAGACCCATAGCAGATGGATTATTTCTTATTATTAAAATGGAGTTTATTACAAATGTGTTAGAATATGTAACACTCTTCTAATTAGTCTCAAATCATTATTATCAGATGATAAGGAAGATTCAAGGATTTTGGTAACATTGTTGAATGGACAAATGAAACCTATATTGTTGAGAACTTTCCTCAACAAAACTAATAATAACACCAATGTGATACAAAGTTTCAATAAGCAACTATTTTATCATGGATTAGAGGAATCAAATATGATCAAGTGCAGCTAGTTCTCGGACCAAGCCTCTTACGTGGCATTTTCCAATTTGAAATCTGTGCACTGTAACTTGAAATATGTGACCTGTATTATAAATATTGTATTGGATAAAGAACTACATCTTATATATATATTTGTACCAATAATTTCAAACTTAACATATTACCAATCAAAAAGCAACATACACAGTGTTGGTTGATGTTCAGTAACATAAAAATGCCCACTTTTAGCTAGTAAGGCAGATGAAAATTGCAGTGATAGAACTGGAGAAGAAACTAACATTCTTTATAATACCAATGTGATGTACTAGCAAAAGTCTGCCAGTCTTTAGAAAAATTATTCTTCATTTGCTGTTTTGCAGTGTTCTACTTAGTTCTAAATAACTCATTTTTTGGAATTGCAGGAGATTTGTGGAGCTCATAGAAGCCACTGACTTTCAAGGAGTGTCTGGAAGGATCAGGTTCTTGGGTGGTCCTTCACGAGTCTCTGTTATAAATGTGGCTCAGTGGCTAAATAACAAGACATATATTGTGGGCTCTTTTCATCCAAACATATCTGCAGAAAAAATGGAAATAATTGGTGGAGAGTAAGTTCTTTTCTTAAATGGAAACATAATCCATTTGTCCCTGTCATAATTTGTGTTGTGAGTAAAACATACTAAAATATTGGAAACGATTATAATATCTATGATTAAATACAAAGTACACTACTCAAATGTATGATATAGTCAAAATAGTAAATCAGTAAACATAACTCTCTAAAAAAAGTTGCATAATTAAATTAAATAATTGGGTAAAATCTAATAAGTTAATATTAAATATCAACAAGACCAATTACATAAACTTACTCTTCCTGATAATTCATGTAGTATAGAAATTGAAAATATACCTATAAAAAAACCTTAATAATACAAAATTTTTATATATTATAATTGACTCAGACTTATTGGAATGAACACATTTTTACCTTATGCAATAAATTTAGTTAAATATTTTATGCATATTAAATAGGAGTTGTACTAAAGATATTTTGAGAATAGCATATTTTGGCTATATATATTGTATATTAGTTTAGGATATACTCTTCTGGAGAGCAGCAAGTTCATCATCTGTAATTTTAAGTGCCAAAAGAAAATACTAAGAATAATGTAGTAACAACCAAATCATTTCCCCAGGAAACAATTTTTAAGCAATTAAATGTTCAATCATTACCATCCATATGTATACACATTAGAAAGTGTATCTTTTGTGCATTATAATAAACAGCTTTTTAGGAATAATGAAGATTATCATATGCATCATGCTAAATCAACTGAGCTAATTCACTTACAATATCACAGACTTACATAAAGCATCAATTATGTATCACATAGAGGTGTAATCCAGTATAATAAAATACCAAAATCATTTAAGAATACTTCAAGCACAAAATTTAAAAAATGTGTTAAAAACCTTTTGATAATAAACAATTTTTATATATGGAGGAATTCTGGAAACTAGGTTATAAAGTTAGATATGCATATATGTATGTAATTAATTTGTAGTTATGTATTAAATATTAATTGATGAAGCCAAATGTGCAAACTGTACATAATCGATGAATAAAAACCTTGAACCTTAATATCTGTACATAATCATATTCACAATTTATTAATTTTTTGTTAACTAACTGCTGAGCCTTGTCTTTGGTTTATCAGCAGTTTCCTACTGGAATATCCAGAAGACTTGGGCTCTATTACACCTAAAAAATATTTCATCTTAACTCAAATCAAGCAAATAGTACATATCTTCATTAATAATAAAAAATGCACTTAGAAAGCTACAAACTCTACAAACTACAACCTAATAGATAACTTATCTCTAAGTTGCCTGTATATCGCTACATTCATCAATGCAGGTTGTTTTCTGTATTGATGAATGACTATATTACACTCAGAGGAAATATAGAAATAAATCTCAGAAGATTTAAACAAATGTGCAGTACAATAAGAAGTAATTTAAGCAAAAAGAAAAACAAGGATATACAGATGAAGTTCTATAAAATGATAGTGATACCTGCTTTTATATACAGCTCAGTAATATAAAGACTATTATAAACTTCATAGAAGTTAAAAACAGTGAAGTAGATTGAATATACATATAAAGAAGAGCATTGTTTTACAGGATAAAAAATATTTTTTACAAAAATATTTTTCTAACTAGCCATATGAAATATTTGAAACATCTAAATGCTGAGGCAGAAGTATTGAAGCATATTAAAATATTAATCATAGCTGAAACTATTTTCCAGTTGATGAAGCCTCCATTTTGATTTAAAATTTGCACTTAATACATTTGACTAAAACACATTTTCAATGCATTTATTTTATTACATATTTGAATTTAAAACATTTCTTTGATTCCAAAATGTTATTTATATTACTTATATTATTAATTTTATTAACAATGCTATTGTTAGCAAAATTGGAAAGGAATAATGACATTTTATGTTCTTGCAATTAAGCTTACTTTCTCATGAAAACAGTTACAATTTTATTATCATGAGCCTACCTTTTAGTCTTGGGTGCAGCATTAGTGTTCGATACTGAAACATATATGCATACCAGTATAATATCTAACATTTTTAGTTTTCTTTAGGACTTATTTTCATCAAATTGTCAATGTCAGACCGATAGATAAAGCCTTTGACATTTATTTCTACTGCGAAGTGATTAATTTACTTTTAATTTTGGAATAAATGCAGTAAACTTAATCTTTTTTATGCTAAATAGAGTGCATATTCTTTTAATTCCCTTCTCCCATAAATAAATAAATAAATGTTTATTTGTCCATAGATATACTATACATATTGCAGATTTTGTCACATTATAAATTTCATAATTAGCTTTAATCTCCTAATGTAGTTTTCATCAAATAGCTCCTTATAGCTCAGCATGTAAGAAAAATTATATATATATATATATATATATATATATATATATATATATATATATAACATATTAAATTACAAGAAGCTGTAATTCATCAATTCTCTATAAGCACTTATTGAACAGATAGTTGATCAACTTCATTCTAAAAGTTGCCTTGTGCAAGTTTATGAATTCTGGTAATTTTTTAATAATATAGTTCCTCTGTTGTAGGGATCTTTTTCTGTAGCAACTTTTGTTATGGTTACTCTATAATCATTAATATCCCTAATGTTACATGAATAATACCCTCTGTTTAATCTAATATTACTTTTAGTACATCTTCCATTCTTAACAACTTTGGCTTTATTATTAAGTCTGGTTTATATTATCCCAAACAGCTTCTGAAAAAAACTTTTGAGCAGAGTTGTTTTACATCACCCCATTTTCCAGTTATAGAAGTACGAACTATATTTTATTTTGTAACTAGACTTGCCAGCTCTATTATATTTTTATCATTTAGAAATGTGTTATTATTTCTGGGCAATTGCTTGAATGAAAGTAAAATTCAGAATAAGTTATTGTGCAATTTTATAACTGAGTATACTTGCTGCACATTAGAAAAATGATGTACTAATAATAACAACATAACCTTCTCCTGGAACCTAATAGCATCTTCCACAGGTAAGTGGTCATCAATTATGATCAGAAGTGTATGGTCATCAGTAAATAACTATTTTATTATTACAGATAAAAATAATAGGAATGGCCATCAAAAGAGCAGGATAAATGTAGGGTGGAAATATGTTGAATATAATATATTTTGAATTGATTGTTGTGGTGCATACAATGTACAATTTGATGTGATGCATAGCACTGAAATACTATGGAAAACATGCAAAATGACAGAATCTGAGCCAACAGCATTAAAGAGCACATCTTAATGGAGTGGAAATCACATCAGTATCCATTTTGATCTTCGGTGCATTTAATATGATTTGATGCTGCTCATAATACAATCCTTAATGGAAAAACAGAAAATTAAAAATACAATCTGTTGAAAAGAAATTCTTGAGAAGTGTAGCAGGATGAGAAGATATGAAACACAAAAATAAGGGAAATGAATATATTGAACTTAAATGCTAAAATACTACAAAATAAGACAAACTGGAGAGAACATGTACTGAAGATGGAAAGAATGAAACTTGAAATTTGAAATTTATTTACCATTAAAATATAACTACAAAATATATATAATAATTAACATATAACATAATCAATTTCTAACCATAATAATAGTAATTGAGTCCCAATATATAGATCATCAGTAGTTTCCTACTGGAATATCCAGAAGACTTTTACTCAGTTCCTTCTATAATCCACACCTATTTTCAAATAACAAAAAAATTACTAATACCATAAAAACAATGTTTGGTTGAAAAAAATTCTTAAATTAATCAAACAATATCACAATGCTAAGAAAAAATGCAAATACAAACTACAAAGGGGCCTCCACCTATCCGGCTGGAAAGAATGAAATCTGAAGTGCATGATGTCCAGATAATTGTTAGTGGCTTGCTAAGAAGATGAAATGTGACAGTAAGAAAGGCAATGAAAATCAACAAAGAACTAAATTGCTATGTTCTGCTAAGCAGTGTATTATTGTTGATGGAAAAAACTTCTGGGTAACTGAAGATGAATTTGGAAGAGATGATACACATTTGAATTGCAAATGGTCCTACAAATTTGGAAAGTTACTGTGTATTTTAATTGACTCAGTGCTAAAGGGAAACTAACACTGTGTGGTGGTTGTCAGTGCATTGACCAAAAGATATAGCTATAGTTCAAAAGAGTGTAATAAAATCAATAATAAGTGTTATGTATTGTCAGGAAATAATAATGATAGGGTAAATACTGCTGGGAAGGTATCATTGGTCAAAAAACAGCACTTTTGTAACAAAGCCATAATTAATTTAGTGGGGATTGCTGAAACTGGGCCAGCTGCAATACAATGTGATCAACAGTCAGCTGGACAGAAATCAGGAAAACCAATAAAGAGAAAGGAGGATGCAGTCAAGGTAGGTGGTTACTTAACTGTGCGTAATAAACAACTCTTACTCATTCATCTAAATGTCCAGTTTACTAGGTAACAAAATAAACAAGATAGAGATCTTACTATCAACACAACTGAAAGAAGTAAACATTTTCTGCCTTAATGAGTATTGGCTCAAGGAAGATAGCAATTAACTAAATTATTTTACTTGATACTTGCAGCTTTCTCTTGTAGAATCTCTTTTAATGGAGAGGATACCTGTATTTTTACGAAGAATGGCATCGTTTTTAATGTCCTTGAAAATGTACAAAATATGATTAAAGAAAAAGAATTTGAATACTCAGGTATCTAAATAATAAATCCCAATATCTCAATAATATGTATATGTAGGTCTCCAAGCAGTGATCCAAATTTTTCCTGAAAAAACTGGACACCATTCTGAAACACATTAAATATCAAGTAAAGTAAAACAATAATTTGTAGTGATTTTAATATAGATTTAAACAGCAAATCAAACTCTGCATCAGAATTAATAAACCTCATGGCATCTTATAAACTAAAGCAAACTATTTGTTGCTTACAAGCATCACATAACACTCATCCTCACTAATAGATCAATTTTTTATAAATCTTGACCCTCATACATGCAAGAGCCAGATACTTGACCTGAAGTGACCACAAGACACAAACACTAACAATTCCTGCTGTAGTTAGTACAACTCAAGCTTCAGAGGTCACAAAGAAAAGAATAATTAATGACCAAAACATGCATTATTTGATTCATTTACTTAGTAAAGAGTCTTGAGAAAAAATTTACAATGGTAATAATGGTCAAGCAAATTTTAATCATTCTTACAAACTTTTCATTTTTATCTAACCATGGCTTTTCCCATACTCAGGAAAAATCCAATTAATAATAGCAAGCAATGGATTATACCAGAAATAAAGAAATCAAGCAAAACAAGTCACATATGTACTTTATTAAAAACTCATCCTTTCAGCTAAAATAAAAAATGCTACATAAAATATGAAATAATCCTATCCAGAGACATAAGAGAGGAAAAACAGTAGACTAATGATAAAGCAATCAAAATAGCTAGTAACAAATCAAAGTCATATGGAATTAACTAGATAGAAACAACAGCTAATTTACTCTAGGTTGCAAACATAACTCAAATGGAGAACATACATGTCACACCCCGGTGAAGTAGCAAATAGTTTTAATAATTATTTTGTCAACATAGGAGAAATGCATGACTGTCTAGCTGTGAAGTCAGTAGCATAATTAAAGATTCAGTGTACCTTGGCCCAAGAAATAAAATTGATTTGGTTTATTTATGGATGCTCTCAGATCATCAGCATCCCATTCAATTCAGGGCTTGAAACAGCCAATCACTTTTGCTCCAGGCCTCTTCCTTCAGGCTTGAGGTTCTTTTACATGTCTTAAATGGATTGAACCTGCAATCTTTGGTGTAGGAAACCATTATGGTTACCACTACACTACCAGGATGAACAACAAATGAAGTAGAAATACTACAAATAATAAAGAAACTAAAATCAAAATACTCAGCAGGAATAGATGATACATCTGATTTCTTCATTAAAAAAATGTATACATCTAATTGCTGTACCATTAACATACCTTTACAATGAATCCTTCAGAGGTGGCATTTTTCCTGCTTGCCTCAAAATAGCTATTGTAAAGCCATTGTACTAAAAGGGGATAAGAAATAATATGTCAAACAATCAATCCATAGCATTATCAGTTTTCTGAAAAATCTTGGAAAAAGTATTTTACAATTGGCTCTTGAGCTTCCTAGAAAGAAACATTTTACTATCTGGAGACCAAGAATCACTCTACTAAATCAGCAGTTTTCTGTTTTGTTTCTGAATTCCTCATAGCTATTGATGGAAAAGTAAGCATTTCAGTCATTTTCTTAAATCTGCCAAAAGCATTGGACACAACTGACCTTAAAAGATTATGAGTAAAATTAGAAAAACTTGGAATTGGAGGACTACCCCACAACTGGATAAAATCACATTGAATAACAAAAAAAAAAAAAAAAAAAAAAAAAAAAAAAAAAAAAAAAAAAAAAAAAAAAAAAATGTTTAAATTAAACACAGAGAAATTAGAGAAGTATAGAAGTATCAATCAAGTTACTGGAAAATTATGGAGTACCTCAAGGTTATATATTAGATCCTATCCTTTTCTTGCTATTCATTAATCACTTCATTATAGCTGCAAAATCCCTCCTCTTTGCTGATGACACAAATGTCCTGGTAAGGGCAGCAAACAAAGAAAACTTCTTAAAATCAATTTGCCAAGTAGCAGGTCAAATTGCCAACTGTTTCATAGAAAACAATCTCATAATAAATGTCAAGACAGAAGCAATAGACATTCATGCAAAAGAAAATAAAGAATATATAGCTCTACAAATAAATCTTCTAAACCAGACAATCGGGAAAGTAGAATCCAACAAATTTCTTGATCTATGGGTTCAAAGCAATTTAAAATGGGATGCTCACATATATCACATAAACAAACAACTCAGCACAGCATGCTATATGATAAGGGTACTAGCAGGATGTACAAGGGGAGAGACTGTTACAATGGCTTACTTTGCATATGTTCACTCCTTGTAGAGGTGTGGCATAATATTCTGAAGGGGAATCAAGTGCAAATAAGGTATGCCTCATAATGCAATAAATAAATAAAAAAATCATGATTGTAGCAAGTTCTAGAACAACATGAAAACCAGTTTTTAAAAAATTGGGCATTTTTCCTCTTCCTTTATCCACATTGTTTACCCATAAAACCATCAATAATACAGATTCACCCTTCATTAAGAATGGAGCAGTCCATCAATACAATACAAGACAAAACTCAAACCTCCATATATATAAGCATAATGTATATTATGGACCAATTCACCCACATCTTTAGTATGAAATTGAAGTGTGGGGTAGCTCAGATATAACAAACAAAACAAATTACTGGTACTGCAGAAGCAATGCACAAAATATATTGGGAGCAAAAAACAATGCGTAGAAAATTATGGAGTAGAAAGGCAGTACTAAACTAAGTATTTTGAGGATAGATAGGGTTGCAGAAGCTTTTTTTACTTTGCTACATGCCGCAACATTAAAGTCATCATGTTAGAATCTCATATTGCGAAAATTTTATGTGGCATGCCAGATATAAACAAAATGCACTCTTGTACAATACTAGTCACTGTCACTAGGTGTGTCTGATGTTCAATGCAGCATTTGCATTTTGAAGCCTACTGGATGGTATGGTAATACCAAACGCTTGCCTTGAAATAGGCAAAACTTATAGTTCCAACATGATGGCGCCCCTGCACATTTTTCACTTGCAGCTCGAAATCACCTAAACAGAACAATTGGTGACAGATGGATCAGGCACAGTGGACCACTGCAGTGGCCTCCACAATACATCAATTAAGTATATGCATGTAATATTACTTTCTCATTCTGTACCAGTATTTATTAGTTAAAACAGTACATACACACCAATCGTGTGAGTTAACTTTAATTTTGACTGGCAAAAGAGGATGTTTCATAATGTGAGATTTAAATTATGATCATGCAGTACTCCTGTTATACTGCATCTGCAACCCCATGTTTCTAGCCTCAAAATGCTTAGTTTGGTACTGCCTTTCTACTCTACAATTTTCTGCACATATTGTTCTGTACCTGTATATTTAATGTAAATAGTAGACAGTCATTTAGAGATATCTTTGTAAAAGCTGAAATATTAACTATTGTTTTGTTTTATATATATAAGATAGAATAGAATACAATATTTATTTTAAACTTTCATTATAAGAAGTATAACAATTATTTTAACATTTCTTGTGTATTGACTATTTAGTAATGTGCACTCCTTATATCTAACTAGAGTTCACTAGCCTTGTTGCTGCATTTCCTAGGCCTGATAAATTCAAACACTTGGTTGCCAAGTTATAGGGCCCTTCCTACTATTTCCTATCTATCTCCTCACATTCTACACATTCTTCACTATCTTGCTTATTAATTTTTCTCATCCATTTAGCTCACTTTACCTAAGTACATATTGATTTCCACCATCCCTTTTCTTTCTTTAACATTCAACATTTTCCCCCCACAATTTTCTTTGGAAAATTAGATCATTTTCACATTTCCAACTTCTTCCAGAAAAACTTGGTTTCCTCACAACCCAGTAATATATGCCAATTATTATCTTGCTGACTACAAAATGGGCATTTATCCAGCTTTCCTCTTACTCTTAAATCCTTCAATTTCATAGCTCCTGTTCTCACCCATGAAAAACCTTTGCTGATTTATCAAATATCTTGACATAGTTTTCCCCATTCCATTCATTTCATTTTTCTATATATACTCATTGATGCTTTTATTTTAAAACTAGCGAATAGTTCTTGCCTTTCGATGTCTTCAGTTCTTAATCTAACCCCTTTACAGAACCCCCTTCCTAATACACCCCTGGCCCTCCACAATTCACCAAAACCAATTTTACTAAATTTTCTTTTATCTTATTGAGCCAAGTACCATCTTGATTAAACCTTTGCTGATGTACAAAACACTGATATAAGACACTATGCTCCACTAAGTTACTAATTCTAAACCAGTATTTCAATACTCTCCATAATTTTCCATTTAGTGCCTATTCTATCTAGTTTAGCTTGGGCCATGTCATTCAGCGAGGCTCTGGGTAAACCCAATATTTGATTGCAAAAGTTTCTGTGTATCAGATTCACATTGACCCACCTCCAAACCCCATATCTCAACTCCATAGAGCATTTTGGCCTTGACCATTGCCTGATAGACTCTCTCCAACCAATTTACTTGCATCCCTAGAATTTTATATAAGCTTGCCCTAATAACTTTCAATGAAAGCTTTCCTTTAGTTAATGCCATCTTCTTTTACTCACTCCATCCACCCTTACTACTAACTGTCACCCCTAAGTGCTGAAATTTCTTAACCACTAACTTATTTTTCTTGCCATGACAATTTCTCATCTTTCCTTAACTTATTACCCATTTTAAAGACCACAATTTTTTATTTACTTGGATTAATACATAAGCTCCACTTCCTGCAATGTTTATCTGTTGCTTCAATTGATTTGTTTAATCCCACATTAGATATGGACATTGTCACAAGATTATCTGCAAATAACAACCCAGGTATTTCATTATTATTGATTATTGGAACATGGCTATTCACTGCAATAATTTCTTATAGGATATCATCAATATACAAATTAAATAATATCAGATTTAATTTGCAACATATGTATATAAAGTAATAATGTGTGTAATAAGTAAAAATGTTGTACAGATAAAAAAAATAACCATAGCTATAGTACAAGAACACAAAATAATTATTATAGAGAAAACATAAATAAAAAAGTCTCAGAAAAGGTTCTTCTTACAATGGGAAAATGTTTGTACAACAAACACTCTAATGAATTAAAATGATTAAAGAGATAACATATTTAAAATTAAGTTAAAAACATTATTACTAAAAAGTATTTATATAGAATAGATAAATTTTAATTAATTTATAAATATTATGATGATGCTTGAAATTTGTAAAAAGTCTATAAGATAACTATTATTATTATCATCATCATCATCATCATCATCATCATCATCATCGTCGTCGTCGTCGTTATTATTATTATTATTATTATTATTATTATTATTATTATTATTATTATTATTATTATTATTTTGTTGTCGTCATGTATTTAAAATGTTTATTCATATGTCAATAATCAGTTTTGAGACACCATCATGAGTAAATGAATGTACTGTATATTTTACTTCAGATATCACAGTACTTTTTATCCAGGATATATGCACTTAAACTTCATTAGAACAAAAATTTGTAAGCTTTTTACTGCAATCTTTTGTTCATTCTATAATGGCAAATACCAAAGCTAGATATTAATAAACTCTGGTGTTATTTGAGCCATCAACAATTTGTTTCCTATATAGTCCCTGAGATCTTAAATATTTGTAATACAGTGCTGAAAGTATATATGTTGTGTACAGATTGGAGCTGAACATAAGTGCAATCACCTGGCTAACAGAAAATGCAGAGAAGCCTGCAGATGGCAAGAAGCCAGCACAGCGATGTGTGCTGTATGGGCTGGCTGAGCTACTAGAGGTTAGCTGTGAAGTGGCCATAGTTACTGCTAACATAATTGGCTTTGGTCTTCTGGGGTTCTTCCTCATAATTGCTTTCATTGTTGTGAAAAGAAGGTATGTAATGCTGGAAAGTAAAACAATACTTTATGTAGCATTTCTGGCAGGATTTCACCTATTTACAGTTCACTTACTCTCTGCTTCTGAAATGCACAAAAGATTTATGATTTCAAATTTTTTCTTAATATGCATATGTATCTAATTTTAAGTAATGGTGAATGTTATTTAAAATAAAAAGTAGCATTTACTTTTGATATAAAAGTTACTACTCAGAAACCTGCCATTATGAATAGATTATATATAACTTGTGAGATATAATGTGAGTAATATGACCTAATAGGTGCTATCTTATTGGTCAGGATACAGATCAACAGGTGTTTAAATATATGCACAGTTACGAGCAATAAATATATTTTTTTTGTAGAAATTACTGAAAATTATGCTGTCACACTACATATAATGTCCTTTCATTGGAGATTTCAACTTCAGGAACAACCAGAAGTCACTCTGAGCCATATCCGGAGAGTAAGGAGCCTGCATAAGATTGGAAATGACCATTTTTGTCACAAATTCTGGATGAACATATTTGATCATCCCATATAAATGAAAATGCAATGTCATAGAGAAACACTGCCTCACTTATCAGCTTTCTCTCAGCAACTGACAAGTTCAGCAAATTCACCAAAATTTTTGTGTATGAATGAAGGTTCCCTGTACCTCTGAACACAATGTTGACAGCCCTCATAATTATGTTCCATGGGGAACAAATAAGTTAGGTTCTTTCCAGACAGACAACTTGCAGAGTATTCTTTTTAGCTATGTAAGTGGTTTATAATGAACAAAATATTTATAATGAAATATGAATGATTTTATGAAATGGTATTTTGCTGGTAATATGGCTAAGAGGATAGGCTAAGCTGCATCTATGGCCATTTTAGCTTTGTGTATAGACAAAAGGTGCATTCATATATTCTAAATAAAGAATTCTGCCAACAAACGAAAGTTGGGAGCCAGACAATTCAAGCAACTATCTGAGAGCAATAACAACACATACACACTTACACAAATGGTGCACCCAAAAAATTATGAAATCCCTAAACTCTTTGTTGCTTTCTATTTCCAAACAAAGACAGTCAAATTATTGGTTTGTTCAAAACCTGTTTTTACACCAGGATTGCTGAAAGAGTTATTTGATAATATAAAAAATTATCAAACGGCTGTGTATTTAAATTTTTCAATGACAAGAGCACAACCAAATTTTTGTTTGTTTGTTTAGAAAGAGTATCTAAGGCAGATAATGGCTAAAAATGTATTCATAAGAAATTATTTAATAATGAACCCTTCCATGAGGCTAAATAATTTCATTGTTGATGATTCTAGTTAAAACAATCTCACATCCTTTCCACAAAGAATATATAGCATGAACCAGAGAGGCTGTTATCTTAATTTAAAAAATATTTCACTGTTTGTGCAGAGAAAAATACAATGATGGTACATTCATTGGTTAGCAAATATGATGAAAGTGTCAAAACTTGATAGATGCAAAATTGTATTAAACTGAGTTATAAATGCTATGTGCATAATTTTCATCATCCGCATTATGGTGCATTTGCTCACTTAACACAAAGGTTGATAAAATGCTATTATTTTCTTGAACAGTAAACAACAAAATATTTAATCAATGAAATACAATGTGGATGAGCTGCATATGTTAATTGGTCATTCATTGTTTTGACTTGCTGGGTTTCCTGCTTATTTCTACAAGCATTGATAAACCACATTTTATACTTATAGTACCCAAGAAGAATTTACTTTCAAAGTAAATGCAAAGTGAGTCATTTCGTGTACTAAACCATAGAAGACCATGTAGTCAGTAGAAGTAAAATACTTCTACAGCCTGTGAAGATGATTAAGCCTGGGAAAAAAATCCTGCAGCAAGGTAATGCCTCTATTCTGAACTGTTCCCAAGACCAATATGGTGAGCAAAGAAAGGAAAAATGATGTTCAAAATCTAACAAAGTGTTTTGAAATTTCAAAAACTTGTGTACACAAGTCTATTGACAGCAAATTATTATTATTATTATTATTATTATTATTATTATTGTTGTTGTTGTTGTTGTTGTTGTTGTTGTTGTTGTCGTCGTCGTCGTCGTCGTCGTCAACATCATCATCATCATCATCATTATATGTACTAGGAGTGGCATGCAGTTAAATATACGGAACATGAAAAGAATGGTAATGAGTTTTATCATGAATATTTCAAGATACCATGGTGCTTTTTGTTTTGTATCATACACTTAGTAATGCAGAAAATTATTGTATATACATTGTTAGTTCATTTTTAGCTTTATATTTAATAAACTGGTAAATATAAAAGAAAATATGCAAGATTAAAATTATTAAGAATGTAAAAAAATATTAAACAGCTTAATAAATAGAAAACATGTCCACTGTACAAATTAACATATATTCAGTATTACATAATTTTTATATTGAACCTACCAAATAAAAATATGTTACACCTTAAATTCAACAACAACAACAACAACAACAACAACAACAACAACGATGACGACGACGACGACGACGATGATGATGATGATGATGATGATGATGACGACGATGACAATGACAAAACAATAGCATAAATAAAATACAATTATTACTGTTGTTGTTGTTGTTGTTGTTGTTGTTGTTGTTGTTGTAAAGAATCTATCAACTAAGTAAGCTTGCAGTTTAAAATCAACTATATATTATTAAAATCATAAATACACTTTAATTCATTATACAGTCATTAAAAAAATTAATCTGTATCTATTGACTTTTGAAAACCCTGGAATTTTCAGAACTTGTCAGTTAATTAGGTATATGAACATTTGGTTTTTGCAGTGCAGTGCAATGGGATTGTTTTAGGTGGGAGAATATATGTTAAAAAAATTATGCTGGCAATATAAGTATACTACTAATAAAGTAGAAAAAGCAGTTTTTTCTTAAAAACATGTTTTTTGTATCTAGTGAGTTCTAAAACATATGCTCTGCAATTATATCATGTGGAAGTGCTTGATGTTGTTATTCTACAAATACAAGCAGAGGAAGCCAGAATGGATAGACAAGATCTACTTGTAAAAGATTGCAAAAGGCAGCATGAACAACTCAAACATATGTTGAATGAATAAATCATTATGGAGGTTTGAAAAAAAAAGCTGCTTGCTGTCTTTTGATTTTTGATGTGGTAGAATTCACCTTGATTACTTGATTATGGAGGAAGGGGAAAAGCATGATCACTCTTCTTTGTTCACTGTCATCCATGAGTAGCAAACAAATAATTTTTTCAGTATGTAAGTGGTTCTTTTTTTTTAATCAGACCAACAATGATAACATTCAAAAGCTAGGTTTAGTAAAATGTTCTCTCCAGTTTAAGAAAGGGCAATGACATCAACCAAAGGGAACCTTTCTTTTACCTTTTAGTCCAAATGCAATTGCCAAGAAAGTTTATTACTAAAAGATATCACTGCCAGCAATGCTGGGGACGATTCAAGAGCCATCTTCATTACATAATTAGCATAATCAAAGACAGTTATCATCTTAATCAGACATCAGCAGTGTTGCTTTTGAGGATGCATTAAGATAATGGACTTCATGTGCATAACTCTTGCTTCAACTCTAATATTGCAATAAAAGTGCATAAAGCAAACTATATTACCTAACCATGCTGTTATTTTTAAAAAGATTCATTTCATGAAGGCCTGTCCAAATGATGCTTTAAACAATCTAACCATGTTGCAACAAGACACTAAAATTCATCCTATGAGCCAAAGTAAAACAGAAAAGATGAAAAGGGAGAATCTTTTTCAAAGAAAACAATAAAAAATTCAAATAAGAATAAGGCAGATCATCCTGTGGTCCAATGATAGTGTTTACAGCCATTAATTTGGAGATTCTGGGTTCAAATCTTGGTCAGGCCAACCTGTCAGTTAGGTTTTTTTTTTTGGTTTTTTTATTTTATTTTTTGAATTTTTTTAGTTTTTCCTTACCCTGAGAATGTAAATGGCAGATAGCTTTAAGGTGCCAAGGACTTCCACCTCATTTGTGCCATCATTGATTCATTTCATTTCATTCATCCTAGAATGTTCAGTCCACAATCTACAGATGTTGCAAGAAGACCAAAGCACTCAAAGTGACAAAAAATAAAACATAAAAATAATAAATTATAGTAAGTGAGTAAAACTTGCATAGAATAGAAAAGTAAACTCTAAAAAATAAAATAAATAAAGCTGGCAACTTAGTGTTTGCAATGAGGATAAAATTATGGACGTGCAATGATGCAGTGTTTGCAATAATTATAGGCATGAGAAATCAATGGGCTAATTATAAGAAGAAACACAAAAACATTTTCATGTATTTGATTTTCAAAATGTTTGAAAGTCTTTAATATTTTTTCCTCAAATATCTCATGTTTATGGTTTCATTTTTTCCAATATGTTTTCTATTGCAGTAAAAGTTGTCTTTTATTTATACAATGACATTTTCATTTATGACAAGTACCATATAATCAGTGGTGCTTTCCCCTGCAACCCTGGGTTTTTTCTATGAATGAGCCCCCAATTATTTTCTATGCCCTGGAGGGGGTAGCCATGCTTGCTTACTTGTTGACCCTGCTAACTATGCAGTTGCAGTACAGCTGTTCTTGGGTGTGTATTGTGTTGTTAATTTCTTAATTTGATAGTATACATAAAGTGTGTTACCCCTCTTGTGTTTACACCTTTATGTATGGTTCATATGTGTTAACTCATATTCCTGGGTGTAGATGTTCCAGATCATAAAATAGTGCATAATCCATATAATGCATTTCAGAAAACTGGAAATGTCCAGCCTAAGAAACAACAGCCTATGATTCTCACCAAAGAAAGATTACATGACACGAAATTGTTTAGAAAATTCCCTTAGAAAATCTCTTCATTGTCTTGCACAAGGGGGAACTGCATATGTGTCTGTGCAAAAGGCTACTAAATTATTGCAATTCAAACCATATAAAATAACTGGGCACATGGTCTTTAGCCAAGTGACCCTGTACATACATTTTTCAGTGGTTTCTGGAAAATGTATACAATGGATAAACAGATCCAAATTTAATATTCTTCTCGGACAGGGTCTAGTTCCACTTTCATGGTTATGTGTGTACTCAAAGCAATCATTACTGTAATACTGATAAATGTGACTCCATACATAAGTGTCCCTCCAAGATGAAAAAATTGGTATATGGTGCACCTCAGTGGTGAAAGAATCATAGAACCAAGTTTTTTTTAGCATACAGTTGATTCTGATCATTCATTTTTTCAACAGGACTCTGCCACTGCTTACACTGCAAATAATTCCATGAGAACAATTAACAATGTGTTTCCACAAGACAGTTATTAATAGGGATTTATAGCTGCCTCGGTCCCTAGATTTAACAACCTGTAATTATTATCTCTGGGATAATTAAAAAATTCCATGTACAAGACATACCCACGCACCATACAATAAAGATAATATTCGTTTGGAAATTGTCCAGATTTCTGAAAATGAACTACAGCAGTTGATAAATAATTTTCTAAAGAGATGTTAAAAATGATGGGGAATGAAGGCGTTTCAACAACTCACTTGATAATTTGGTAAGTAAGGAGCTTCTTAAATTGGTTTGTGTATTGTTTTATGGTTGGTTTGTTTTATTGTTTTACCCTAATACTAATCATTAAGTCCCAGCTGGTCGGCTAACCAGCTAACAAGCAGCGCACTTGCCCATGGGCAAAACATTCCAGAGGAAAACAAAACTAATTGCACAGTATTATGATCATAACTGTTTATAGATAGGCCAATAATAGGACCATTGTCTTATTATCTTCAACAATTAAGCTATTTTATTTCTAATTTTGAAAACTACTCCAATATAATAAACACAACTTAAATTAGGGAATTAAAATGTTCACAATCTCTATTTGACACTGTTTTCATACCCTCTTCAATTGTGATTATGTAGTCACACAGGATGAAAAGTTACTACTACCCTTGCACTTTTCTCAATAGTAATTACAAGCATATATTACCATTTTGGTTTTCTTTACAGCTGTAATTCTTCTTTTTATTTAATCTTTGGCAGTAACAAAACAAGTTAACTGTTATGTGTTAAAATTTCCTTCTTTTTAAAAGCTGGTTTTACTTAATTATTAATTTCTCTTTCCAGCTAACAATTCTTTTGCATTTTGTGAAAATTCATGCTATGTTACAGATATGATAAGAAGGTTCAGATGACCCAAAAATACATGAAATCTTTGGGTATTGATTTATTATCTATGAGCAATATGACAAGCTTGGATAAATGGGAAATTCCAAGGGACCGTGTTGTAATTAACAGAAAGCTTGGTGAAGGAGCATTTGGCACTGTTTATGGTGGAGAAGCACTTTTTGATGACAAAGGATGGGTATGCTTTACATATCTTTCTCTGCATGTGCTAAGTAAAATTATACAGTGGAATTTCTCATGTACTTGGTAACTCTATTCTATCTAATGAAAGACTGTGACAAAGCTACAAAACACATATTTGAAATCAGAATATATTACTTTGCCAAAACATGTGGTGAAAAAACTTTCTTTTGTATGAAACCCTAAGCATTTTAGAAGCTAGACACAAGGATTATAACATAATTTTTCAAAGTAACTTTAAAGTAGTCAATAATTTATTATACAATATGGATTATGTTGTAAGATGATATTAATAAAAAATTTTAATGAATAAATTGCAAAAATTGGTAGTTGAATGTAATATTCTTTTGAAATTCCAAACAGGTTTCTAAAAAGGAAGATAAATAATTCATATGTTTGGTAAAGAGTTGTTTTTTGGTGATATATTGATTGATTGATTGATTTATTTATTTATTTGAATTAACAAAATACTGAAGTTTAAGGAATAAAAATTCATTTGACTTTAAAGAAAATATCAGAAACACATACCTTTCTACTGCACACTTCTTGTCTCATTTGATGTTTCAGCATTATTCCCTAACATCCCTATAGAAAAAATACCTAAATTGTTAAAGAATCCGTGCATTCCCATTGAAGATATAGATGATTACATCATGGTGACCGCACTGTGCCTTAAGCAAAATTATTTTAATTTTAATGGACAATTTTATCAATAATTTTTTTTTTAGATATAGGTAACCCTGTCTCTCCTTTTTTGGCAGATCTATTTATGAGCAATTTCAAAACTAGAATAATTGATGCATTTTAACTTGTTTTTAAAATTTGACACAGATGTTTGGATGATGTCTTTGCTATTATACCCAAAAATTTGATTGAGGATGCTTTGAAATTATTAAATTTACAAAAATAGAGTCATAAACTTCACATTGGAAAATTAAAAAGATGGATTCATCTCATTTCTAGGTTTGAAAATTAACAAAAATAACAGAGACTAACATTTGGGATTTACAGAAAACTACCCACAATAGTAATAACATAAAAAATAATAGTTTCAATCCCAAACCACACCAATGTACCATCATTTGTTGTTGTTGAATAGTGTTTAATGCCAGTTTTTACTACTGAGACATCACAGGTAGTTGACACTGATGATACATGAAATGAAATTATACATTAGGAAAAAATTTTTTAAGGAAGGAAATGTTCCAGGCCTAAATTTAGGGTACCTCCCCGGCATTTGCCACTTATGAGGACTGAGAAAAACCTGGGAAAAAAACTTCAGTAAGGGAGGATGGTCCTGGTGGGATTCAAACCCCAGACCTCCTGCTCATGAGTCTGCACCTTAACAACCTCGGCCACCTGTGGTGGTAACTTGCCATCCTAAACAGCCTAACATACAGATTGGCAAATGTTCACTCAACAAAGAGAAAGTAATAAAGAATATCAGTACATCATCAACACAGTAGTTCTTAATGGTTTCCACAAAAGACTAGTGGATAAAAAAAATTGAAAAATTTCAAAGAATAAAAGTTGTTAAGGATACAGCTTTTACTCTTTATATCATATGTTAAAAATGGATAAATTATGCCATAATATAGTTAGTAGTATATTATCATCTAGACACAAAGATAGATACCTCAACACGTATAAGCTTGAGTTAATGTTTTTACATATATAGTTGACATGGGAATCCCATATTAGTCGATCATCCAAGCATAATCCTAAGAAATTGTATTAGTGACATTTTATTGTTTTAATTATTTAAATATACTACAATATCTGTCTCCTTATGTAAATTGAAATGTTCAAAACATAATTAATTTATAATCACAATATTAATTAAATTTGGAATCTAACACAGTGACACACAGATTAATAATCTCTTCTGAGTCAAACTATTTAAACACACTCTTTTTAGTTTCTCTTACTGAAAATATACTCAGGACCTATTTTCACATGAGGATGTGGAACCTTTTCCTGAGTATATCTCCAGTAAGTGGAAAAAAAAAAAAGTTTTTGTTTGATTCAGAAGAGATTAAGAATTAATTTGCATTTTTGAGGGCTAATATTTAAATTAATATCATTTAAGCAGATTGAAAACTTTTCCAGTTATCATTAATTATTTACACTAATTTATTTAGAAATTTATTGGAAAAAATGATTAAGGTATCATCAGCATATGATAAAGTATTTGTTATGTCATATAGAAGTTGTTTATATGTATTAAGAACAGTTTAGGAACACAGACTGTGGTACGGTCATGGTTACAATCAAGATAATTTTGCCTGTTTTAGTATATACTTCTGTTACACATGCCCCATTACTAATAAGTTGAGACTGGATCACATTATGTGTTTTAGGAAATCGGAATATGCCTTCATTTTTAGAATAATTAATTAGGTTATTTAGAACACTTTTTTGGTATCTTAGGGGATATATGTATCATCTCAGTCAGAAGAAGTCTGATTTTTAAAACTAATAATTATTTTTAATAATATCTTATACATCATTTTGAGTATCACTCAAAGTTTGAAGTTTGAGTACTAATGTAATCACCTGATTTGTAGTTATTCCCAACATTTACAAAAAATAATGAAATAATGGAACATATTTTATTTGGGTCATTGATAAATTCACTTTTATGTAATAAAATAATATCTTCATTAGTATAGTTTAAATTCTGAGTTTTATTATTAACTGTTTTCCAAACTGTCTTATCTATCATTGTCATAGGATACATTTAAATTCTATAATTGTCAGCTTAAATTAATGGACATAAAGTAGTAATATAAACCTTACAGAAAATGAAACAGTATGTCCATTATTGCATTTTGGTTGCATGTCAATGCTTGTTACATAATTTATACTACTACAATTCATTGTGCAGTAATTCATTCACAGAACATTATGATGAAGAACTGTGAGTGTTTCCAGTAATTGCATTGGAATTTTAAAATTGCATTTACAAAATGATGTTTATGAAATAAAGAAAAATATTTCCCTCTCAGTAAGTAAATTTGATGAGCTGGTGAAATTCTTTGATGAAAAGGGAATTTGCCCTCTCCCCATATTAATTTGGATCCTTGTGGCAGGTAGCCCTATCCTGCAAAAAATAGCCATACAAAGTTCCTTGTCATCTAACTGATTGATGATTTCTGTATAGTTCTAAATAGTCCTCCTTGTATGCAAGAAGATGCAGCCCATAATTAGGTGCCATTGACTGAACATACCACACCCAAAATTTTCATCATGAAGAGGTATCTTATGCAAGGTGTAGGGATTCTTGTTAACCCTATATCGGTATCCTGTAAATTTACATGTCCATTTACGTAGAACCATATGTAGTTCAATATTTTCAAATGTACAATGACAAACTGCTGAGATCTAAATTTCCTCTGATTATCAAGAGTTTTTTGGTTCTTTCACAGCTGTGGCATGATATGAAAGTTATAAGGGAAAAATCAAGATCTGGTAGCATTTGAAACACATAACATGACTTAGTATTAGATCTATAATTTTAATTAATAACATCTTTGGCATCATTTCTATAGCTTCCTTGAGAATATTAAACAAGTAAAAAAAAAGGTCAGTTAAATTGTAACAATGGTGAATTCAATTCTATTATCTTAGTTCATTTTATCACTTCCCATTTTGACAAGTTCAAATTAAAGAGCAATGACAAGGAACATTGTAGAATTGCTTTCTTATAGGTGGCAGTTGCAGTGAAAACTCTAAAAGTGGGATCCAGTACTGAAGAAAAGCTAGATTTCCTGAGTGAAGCTGAAGTCATGAAAAGGTTTGAACATAAAAACATTGTGAAACTTTTGGGTGTATGCACGAAGAATGAACCAGTATATACTGTGATGGAATTCATGCTCTATGGTAATTTTTATGTGTTTATTTATTTATTTTATTCTTTGTGTAGAAACATGGTTAACATTACCATTATCTCTAAAGCAGCATTTATCTTGCATTCATAGCTTCTTGATGTGGAACATTGTAAAGAATTGAGTTTTACAAAATGAACTTATTAATTACCCCATCTTATGGAGATATGTAAAACAAGATTTATAAGAGTTAAGCAATCACAACTACTACATTTTGTAATTCAACATGACTGTATGAATGTAAATTATAGTTAGAAATTATGTTTAGTAAACAGAAAAGAACAGAAATGGATTTTGCAACTTAAAAGCCTCTGCAGAAACAAGCAGCAAAGAACACTTTATTAGTGGTCAAAAAATAAAAATTGAAGCACTTTGACAAAGGTAAAATACTTGAATATTTTGACATATACAGCCATGTTAGAACAAGTCTCAAGGCAATTTGTTCTAAAAACTTGATTTATATAAAATTGTTATTACTGCTAGCACTAAAAACACTGATTCACACACCACCATGGGTAGCCAAGATCGTTAAGGTGGGAGTTCTGGGTTTGAATCCCATCAGGACCATCCTCCCTGACTGAGGCTTTTTCCAGGTTTTCCTCAGTTCTCATAAATGGTAAATGCTGGAGAGGTACCCTAAACTTAGGCATGGAATGCTTCCTTCCTTTAAAATATATCCTTTCCCAGTTTATCATTTCATCTCATATATCATCAGTGTCCACCACCTGTGGTGCCTCAGTAGTAAAAATGGGCATTTAACACTATTCAGAAAAAAAACTGATCCACATAAACAATGGAATTAATAAGTTTATTAGATTTTTGACAATTTTGTGCATAGCATGCAACTTTATAATATTTGAAGAATTAATATCATTCATCGTAATATTTAAACTAATTGCATTTATGACTGGTTATGCTGATAATGAAGATAGGGTCAGCACTATGAACCTCCATGCTATCACCACCATTTCTTCCATTGCTTCATTTTAAAACTTAGCTACTACATACTAAATTACAGAATTTGTTACTCACCCTCCTGACTATAGGTGCTGAAGGTGTTACCCTTTTCTGTTAAATATAATCCACATCCATGTATCAGTTTCTCTGCTCTAATGGACTTAATTTCTGTTTGAAGTATTTTTAAGTTCCTTCACTGTCTGAGGATTGGATGGATAGTTGGATGTATGGCCTGGGATGGAGGAGGACACTTTCAGTACTTAAGCCATGCTCACAACTGACCTTTGTGCCTTTGTCCCTAAATGCCCCTGGTACTTTTGACCCTGTAATAGAATCAACAGAATGAAATGGAAGAATGAAACATTTGTGGAATTAGCATTAGCTTAAGTGACCAGGGTTTCCAAGATCAGGATCGTCAGGAATGGAACCCAGGACCTTTCCATTGTGAGTTCAGAGCATTACTACCTGAGCTATCTTATTCAGTAGTGGTTAGTATTAGTTCCATGCACTTTATATTTTGGTATTCACAGAGATAAAAATAAAAAACGTTTATATCTGGGAAATGAGCAGGTCACAAACCCACTACTAATGGTTCTGTGGGCAAATTAAAAGGGTGAATCAAATATAAACTGAACTTTACTTTTTATTTAATTTTGGAAATAAAATAAAATTTAAATTACATCTCATTTTTTTACGTAATTTCTCAATTTACAAATACATCTTTCTAAGTAGATTGGAAAAAATTTAATTCCATAATCAAAGAAAGAACACATTGCAGCTTCCAGCTTCTTCTTCTTCTTCTTCTTCTTCTTCTTCTTCTTCTTCTTCTTCTTCTTCTTCTTCTTCTTCTTCTTCTTCTTCTCCTTCTCCTCCTCCTCCTCCTCCTCCTCTTCTTCTTCTCCTCCTCCTGCTGCTAATTATCATCATCATCATCATCATCATCATCATCATCATTATTATTGTTGTTGTTTTGTTGTTGTTGTTGTTGCTGTTATAATATTTAAGGATGCTGTTTAACATCTTTGGCTATTAGCATCCCATTCGATTCAGGGAATGATGTGACCAATAAATTTTGCTCAGAGGCCTCTTCTTTCAGGCTTGAAGTTTCTTTACATACAATAAATCTATAACATGGGACCATGGTTTTACTTCCCTTCCGAAGGAAGTCATACTTAGTATTTTTAAACCCTAAAAATTCATTGGCCCTGGCTAGGTTTGAACCCAAGACCTTGGGCCTATGAGGCAAGTATAGTTACCACTTGATCACCAGGACTCACCCAGCCAGTTGTGCACGAATACTTTGCTAACTTTGTCACTGTCTAATTGCTGACCTCCCAATGCTTCTTTTAATAGTCCAACATATGGTAATCTCAAGGCAATATCTCTGAAATATAGGGGGCAGTCCAGTGGATTTTCTTGAGTTTTCTCTTGTATGTTTTGTCTTGGAGGAGATGAAATTTTAATCTTTTTGATTGAAAGCATGTTTTGTCCCAATTAGAAGATGGCAATAATAAGCTGCATTGATTGTTTAACATTCTGAAGAAAATTGATGCACAAAATATCTTGGGAGTTCCAGAAAACTGTCAAAATAATCTCTCCAGCTTACAAACAAATTTTTGCTTTGACAGAAGTGGATTACCTCTCTTTTCCTTCACTACATGCTCTCTTGCTTTGACTCAGGAGCATAGTGGTTTCCCATATTTTATTATAGGGTATGGTTTCAAGGCAGGAACCTTTTTCCTTGATTCCAGTGTCAAGTCAAAGTCTCTAACATACTTCCATATGTGTCCTCAATAAGAATTCAAGAAATCTGCCTTGCCATGACTTCTGGTAATCCAAGTCATCTGAAATGATGGATTGAACATTTTCATAACTTATCCCAATTTTTCAAAGACAATTTTAATAATCGTCAAATGTTGGTCATATTTGATAAGGTCCCAAACAGCCAGAATGTTTGTTTCCCTCTGAGGTGGATATTGGTGACTTTCATTTTCCATGGTTTCTCAGCCTTCTGTAAAATGTTTGTGCTTCTCATACGATTGTGTGTTAGACAGCATCTTGTCTCCAAACTGTGCCCTTAATCTTTGCATAATTTTAGTCAATTTGATGCTCTCCTACCTAAAAACTTGATAATGCATTGTATAATCAATGAGTTAAATACGTAAAAATCTATATGAATGTATTAAATATGTTTACACTAACTCCATTACTTATACAACATTAGCCCATGTTTAGGGCAATTACTTCCATCTCAGATGTTGATAGACTACTAGATTTGGTGGCTGGATCCCAAGATGCTTCTGTGACAATCTCTGTTGATTTGTAGGAACTTTACGGATTCATCCATGGATGGAAAACCAAAATTATATTTCCTATTTTTTAGGATGAACATCTTTTCCCAAATAGATAGCTCAATTCGGCTGTGAAGTTCTTTCAGCAGCTTAGCTTTTGGTTTAATTTCTTGATTTTGGATCTAAAGTGAGCTGTGCTGATTTATCAATTTGCTTAAAACAAATATTCTTAAAGTGTTCCTTTCCCAGAATTTCTAAATTCCTCTTTGTTTTTTTTTTTTTTGTTTTTTTTTTCAATGTAACTTTGATTACAATCTACACATTTTATTTCATAAATTTCTGATTTTTGATCATTTGGAATGGTGTCTTTCACTAGACAACCTAACAAATTTTTGATATTATATTTATTCTTTGAGGCTAATTTTATGCCGTGTTTTTTGAATATCCTCATGAGTTTTTTGTGGCAAGTTGGATCATGTGTGAAACTTTTGAATTTGACATGAAATCTCTTTTATAGATATTTGTCTTTTAAATTTATTGATCATTTTTATTATGTTTCTTTGCTAAAACCGTTCCTTATTGCTGTATTAATTATTTGTTGATAGTCTGTTTTGTACTCTGTTTCTGTGAGTGGGATGTATTATTCTGTGCCAAACTGTAAAACATCACATATTTGTGTGGGATGGTTATTTTTATGTAGTTTTCTGTATGTATGTTTCTTTTCTATGGATTCCAAAGTTCATCTGTCTTCATTTCTTATAATTTTTAAATCTAGAAATTGGAACCATCCATTTTTCTCCTCTTCCATGATAAATGGTATAGATTTATGTTTAAATTAAGAAATTTTGGAGCAATCAGCAGCTGATGATTTGGGCAATTTCCCCCGAAATATGTCCCAATATAAGTGGAGTTAGTATGAACATATTTAATACTCATTATTAATATTCATTCTATTATGGTTGTGAAATTGCACATTTAGCAAAACCAATAAATAGAAATAAATTTCACAGAAACAAAATAATAGTATAATATCTTTTTCCATACTTCTGATTAATAAGAATCATCAAAGCTAAACACTCAACATGTATAAAAAATAAGATAAGATAAGATAATTAGAAAGATATTGAAAATGTTAAATTCTTAGCAATAATGCTTATTTCTTAGGTCTTTCAGTAATTTAATAAATGACTTTACAATGTCAATGCCTCTGTTTTTGTATAAATTCTTGAATGCTGTTCTCAGGTGATCTTAAAACTTTTCTTTTGGCTCGTCGGCATCTTGTTAATGAGAAAGAGTGGGAAGAATCTGAGGAAATTTCAAGCAAGAAATTAACAACAATGGCATTGGATGTTGTCCGTGCTTTAAGCTATCTTGCAGAACTAAAATACATTCACAGGTGAGGTAAAGTAAGTATGCACATCTTTCTTTTGAGAAGCACACAGCTACAACATTGTAATGCTATTAATTTCTTTTATACAGAGATGTAGCCTGCCGCAACTGTCTGGTTAATTCCTCAAGGGTAGTTAAATTAGGGGACTTTGGCATGACACGGCCTATGTATGACAGTGACTACTACAAATTCAGCAGAAAAGGTATTTGTTCTTTGTTTAATGTGCATGAATGAACAAGCTAAAATATGAGGGTCATCCAACACTCAAGTGGTTTCATGTTCTGTTCACATGCTTTGGTAGTAATCAGCTAATATCATTGGAGTAACTGTGAAGCATGATAATTGTGGATTATGAGCCATCATATGTTTTTTGATAGCAAAATTAAAAACTTCTGTGAATATCCAAAATGGTAAAGGCTGCATGAACATTAAAATGGTCAGATGATGATGAACAGATTCATGGGAGGCAGTGAAAAGTTTAATGATAATGGGTACAGCAGAAGGTTGATTACAGTGTTTCTAATAATACTGTTCTTGTAGTATATAATATTGGTGAACAAGATCATAATGTCACTATTAATGGAACTCATAGCCTGTATCTCTTGGAATTAAAATTAGACACTGAAACCATTATTAATGTTGAAAAGTCCGAGCAAAATGGATGCCATGTTTGCATACTGATTCAAAACCACAACAGATAAATTCAGCCCAACTTTTTTGAAATTGCACCAGAGTAAGGGAAATCCATTCATCGAGCTGGCAACAAAAACCTGGGTACATCATTCTACCCCAAAGACAAAATGGCAAAGTATGGTTTGGAAGATGCCAGTTAAAAACTTTTTCATAAAAACCAAGGTCATGCAATCTGCAGGAAAAATTATGGTGACAGTTCTCTGGAACTGTTGAGGCAGTTTGTTGTTGGAATACATGCCTCACAAAAAAAAAAAAAAAGAAAGAAAGAAAAAAAAAGAAAGAAAAGAAAATAAAAGAAAAAAAAGAAAAAAAAAGAAGTTGAGAGATATTTGAGATCTTGATGCAGCTTTGAGCTGCAATCAATGACTCACAAATTCTGCTCACCCACACATTCGTCTCAAATAACACAAGGCTTAATTTTTTGTCATTTCTTATATACAACAGATCTTACATGGAGTAGTTTTATTCTTTATCTCCTAACTCAAGGAGTACTTCAATGGCCATCAATTTGAAACAAATAGTGAAGTGAAAATATAGCTGTGGAAATAGAAAAAATGGTACTCACAAAATGTTGAAAAACTTGAATCATGTAGATAAAAATGATTGGACAATGAAGGCACCTCAATGGAAAAGTAAAATAGGAATTTTGGAGTGCAATAAAAATTAAGGGAAAAAAAATCATAATAGTTTTTTCAAAATATGGAAATTGAATTTTTGGATGACCTTCATATTAATCAAAGTGTTGAATGAAAAGTAGATACAAAGCAAACTATTAAAAGTTATAAAGGGTCATTGAGAAGTCACTCTGCAGCCATTATATAGCTGAGATTTCACTAGGGAAGCAAATTCAGATGGCAGCACTGGTCATGCAATGAGTGTATAGTTATTGTGTTCACTTATCCAAGGTAAGCACTCAAGCACCTAGACAATGATGGTCAGATTACCTGCTAAAAACTGGTTTTGAAGGAAGGAATATCAGAAATGTAGTAGTACAAACTTTCTTCTGTACAATGCACATCACATAAGTGCAGAGGAACTTATCGATGACCCATTACAATAAATACTTAGCAAACCATAAGTTCTGCCACAACTTTGAAAAAGAATTGTAGAAATAAATAAAAAAAAATTTATACCATTTTTATTTAATTTAAAATGGCTTTTTTATAACATTTTACACCATTCAAAATACCCATCTTTAACACCAACTGAAGATTGTATACATTGATCACCATACATCTTTAACTGCTCATATTTATATTTAAATTATAAACTGTACCCTTTAGGGATGTTTAAGGGACTGAGTATTGTTGTACATAGAAGAGCAAGTTTTAGTCTCTAAAATGTTCCACAACTTTTAGTCTGGGGGATGTAGGTCTGAGCTGAATGATGTCCATTCTTTGTGATTTATGAACTACAGCACATTGTCCTTAAGTCATTGTTGGATGACCTTGTTTTGTGAGTTGGAGCAAACTCTTACTAGAAAATCCAATCTGGTTGTTCAACAATATGCGTGTGGTTGAGGCACTTCACAGCTTTCTCCAGGTCATCATTTTTTATATGCTTTGACCCCTTAAATATATGGACTTCAGTAGGCCCATTGTAGAAAATCCATACCAAACCATTATTCAGGCAGGATGCTGAACACTTGGAGCATCGGACAGGCTTCAACATGACTGTAAGCATACTCTTGACATTTAAATGGTTGAATTTATTTCCAATTATTGGCATACCTCATAGAAAGAGGCTTTGTTATTCAGCCTGTTATTCAGGAAAAAAGGGTTATGCAAATGACTTGTACTTGGCAATAAACTCTAAGCCTTACCTTCACATAACATCCTGAACAAATTAGACTTCAAAATTTTAAGCTCCTATGTTGTGATCTCCTGTTTTGTAACACAACTTCTATAGATTTGCTTCCAAATTTTCTTCAACAGTTCTGGGATTTAAACTCAGTGAAGATGATCAGATTTCATATGGTCATCTAATGCAGCAGTTCCAGTCATGGAACCCTTCAGAAGATCTATTTTTCCCAAGAAACCATAACTCTACATCTGACTTTTGCTAATCACTTTGAACCAACTACTTCTTTTTTTATCTTCTGCCATTCTTCAAATATTTGTTATAAAGTAAGGGATCTGAAAGGAAAAAAAACATTTTAAATGTAAACATGGATCTTTGTTTTGACACAAGATAATATTGAGTGTATTTGCAACCATTTATTTATGCAAAAGAAACCATTGAACATAACCAATGAAAATACAGCATTATGTGATGATTGAAATTGTTTCATTGTTTTACTTAAAATAGTTTTAAAATCAGGTTTTATGTCCAACACTGATTATGTAAATCTGGGGCAGCATTCAACTTACCCCAAAATTTATTTTTGGTTTAAGATAAACTGAAAAACTTGATTCATATGAATGGTGAGCAGATTTGGATAGCTCTTTTGGCTACTGATGGGTATATTTCTGTTAGTTGTACCCAAATGTCATTCAGTGGTACGGTTCCAACTTATGTTTTTAAAGGAGAGATATATTGAATTTCATTATTACATAAACTTGGAGATGATTTTAAATATCAAAAAGACAGCCTGAATAAACTTTGAATTAAAAAATGTAGTTTAAATAGTATAAAATTGAAAATAGACAGGGAATAGATTCATATAAAAAAGAAGATAAATACTGGCTTATATATAATGAGACAAGTGAGGAAAACTATGGATGATGATATACTTAAACAGGTGTATTATGCATTTATTTAATTACACATAAAATATGGAATAATATTATGGAGAAATATTACAAAAACTGAATTTAATAAGGTCTTTAAATTACAAAAAACAGCAATTAGAATAATAGGTAATATAAATAAAAGACACACATGTAGATTAAAGTTCAAGCCTGGAACGTTTCCTTCCTCAAAACAATCCTTTCCCAATATACCATTTCATCTAATGTATCATCAGTGTTCACCACCTGTGGTGCCTCTGTAGTAAAAACGGGTGTTAACACCATTAAAAAAAATTGTATTTCCTTCTTATTTTTCTTTCTCTCTCTCTAACATTTCAGATCATATTTAAATCTTGTCACTAGTCTGTATGTTCACTTCTTCATATCAGTATGGTCATCTTCCATCCTATTTTATGCCTTAAGATGGATAATATAACAAAACAGAGAATTAGACTCAAGATAACATTTTTTATTTTTATTTATTTGAATACTAAGTAAATACAAGCTAAAAGGGACCTCCATCTATCTGGCCCAGGCCATTATAGATGTATCCCTCACAATTATAATTTTTACAATAATTAATGATATATTAATGCCTTAATCTACATTTCAAATAACAGAATAGCAATTATTCACTTCTATTGCATCAGACTCCAGTCCCCAGTTCATCAGCACTGGAATTCCAGGGGATCCGGCTCTGACCAGACCCCAGGTACCAAAATGATATCTACTTTACTCTGTCTATACCATAGGATAACTTAGTTTATGAGAAAGAAGAACACATTTACATTTTGTCATGACAGTCCCCCACTTTTACTCTTGAGATGCACAGTAATTTGGAACAATGCATTTTGCCAATGATAGGTATGTCTTATACATGTTGTCAGTATTCTCTTAACATAGTTATCATGCCTGCAATCCTTTGGGACTAACAGCATAAAAAAAAATATTCATCATCAGAAATGAAAGCCTGACCATGAACTTTGAGACACTGACTTGGATATTTTTAATAAGTTTCTCAGACCGCTTACAGAGTATACTTTCCCCAGTTGCTGCTCTGCTGATGATGCGAGTGAAAGTTCCAAAACATGTTCATTTAAAAAACCAAGTAAGTGTAGTATAAGTGTCACCAAACCAGCTGTGTATATACTTTATTCTACCACAGATTTAAAAAAAAAAGTGAAATTGATACCAAGGCTAAATTATTGAAACATGCTACAATCCTTTGGAACTAATAGCAAAAAATGTTCATCATCAAAAATAAAAACCACATCGTGAACTTTGTGTCACCAACTTTAGATATTTTCAATAAGTTCCTCCAACTGCCTCTAGAGTGTGCTTCACCAGTTGGTCTTCTGCTGATGATGGAAGTTAATATTCCTCAAACATGTCCATTTAAAGCACCAAGTAAATTAAATATAAGTGTCACCAAACTAACTCTATATCAACTTTATAGCTTGATTTGTTTATCAGTACAAAAAAAATTATCATTACCAAAAATTTAAGTAAAATTCACCATATTTTTCTAAGACTTTTTTTGCTTGTCTTCAAGTCCGTCAATAAATTTTTTGCCATTAATATGTCCTCATATGATAATGGGAATGTAATCCATGTATGAAATTTTGCAAAATTTATCCATTTGAAACAGTTCATTGACGGATGCCAGTATCCTCCTCTACACCACATTGAAAATCTGAACTCATTTTCTCTTTTTTCTTAAAATTATTAGTTTTTGTTTTTAAATAGGGCTTATCACTTGTTTTAACTAGTGAGGCATTACAGGCATTGGAAACTGATAATACATGAGATAAAACTATAATTTTGGAAAGGAAATTATGGAAAGGAAGCATTCTAAGTTTAGGGTATCTTAGGTTTAGGGTATCTTCCCATCGTTTGGCAATGATGAAGCCTGAGGAAAATTGGAAAAAAATCTCAGTGCTGGCGAGATTCAAACCATAGACCTGGTGCTTAAAAATGCACACCTTAGCAATTTTGGCTACCCATGTATATCTGTTTCTTAATGCATCATTCACAGTTTCTTCAGTGTCATCAAGGAAATGGTTGCTCTTCAATCAATGATGATTATATGGAACCTATATAATATGCAAAAATCTACTAGTTGCAACAACATACCTTATACATTTTTATATGGCAATAAACTGAAATAAATTCAGCCAAAGCAC
This sequence comes from Metallyticus violacea, assembly GCA_030762175.1. NCBI lineage: Eukaryota > Metazoa > Arthropoda > Insecta > Mantodea > Metallyticidae > Metallyticus > Metallyticus violacea. The sequence goes on along the minus strand of CM060843.1, from coordinate 106,267,259 downwards.
AGAGAACTTCCACCCTATACAGATCTGAGTAGGCTATCAAAGTAACTCACATTATCTGTAAAGACAGTCATTGGACTGCACATTAGAATTAGTTATATGAAAAGACAAGTAGAGACTTATGGAATGAGTAGAGCTACCCACAAAGACACTTTGATTTCCAGTGCACATGCTTACTGTTTTGCATGTCAAATAGAAAGTAGAGTTTGGAGTAGGCACTTATTTTTATGTATTAAACATAATATCAGTCATTTTTAGCATCATTTTGGAATTTGGTTAAAATCAGTGCAGTGCACACCCTTTGGAAATTTTAATGTGGAAGTTTGAAACCATAGAACCCAGGTTTACCATTAAATTATTTTTTTTTATTTATACTGGCAGAGTTAATGCCTTT